>AWOL01S0026740.1:6647-45093 GCA_000715115.1 Nicotiana otophora | reverse complement strand
CGGGCATACCTCACAATCACTCATGCCTCTCAGTCACTCAGCACTCGGCACTCGCACTCAGTAAGTATATGCAACCTCACAGTTGCTGTGGGATGAACCAAGTCACAATCCCCAACAGTGCACGCTCACACGCCCGTCACCTAGCATGTGCTCCGAATCTATTCACAATCAGTACAATACCATTAATATACGATAATGGAATGAATTCCACAAGAAAAGCTACAACATTAGGCCAAAACCCGAAATTGGCTCAATCCGGCCCCCGGGCCCACANTGTTTGAATCAAATCATCTCGTTTAAACCCGGTTCCAGTAAAAATCATTTAAAATTCAATTTTCCAACGGTTTTTCAAACAAAGGCTCAATGCAAAGGTGAGAAAAAATGATGAAATCATAAACAACCCCTCGAGCAAAACATCAGTCATATACAACCCCTCGGGCAAACCTCACAGTCACTCATGCCTCTCGGGCATACCGCACAATCACTCTTGCCACTCGGGCATACCATACAATCACTCTTGCCACTCGGGCATACCTCACAATCACTCATGCCTCTCAGTCACTCAGCACTCGGCACTCGCACTCAGTAAGTATATGCAACCTCACAGTTGCTGTGGGATGAACCAAGTCACAATCCCCAACAGTGCACGCTCACACGCCCGTCACCTAGCATGTGCTCCGAATCTATTCACAATCAGTACAATACCATTAATATACGATAATGGAATGAATTCCACAAGAAAAGCTACAACATTAGGCCAAAACCCGAAATTGGCTCAATCCGGCCCCCGGGCCCACATCTCAAAATCCGACAAAATTTACAAAACTAGAAAGCTCATCCACTCACGAGTCCATACATACAAAATTTATCAAAATCTGACTTCGTTTGGTCCCTCAAATCCTTAAATTAAACTCTCCCAAATCCCAAGCCCTAACCCCTCATTTTCACTAATTACATGATTAAAGAACGGGAAATCACCATACATACGAGTATTAGGGCTCAAGCAACTTATCTCACTGATAGACCTTGAATCACCCTTCAAAAATCACTCCAAAAGCTCCAAAACCCAACTTGAAAATAATGGAAATGAACCAAATTAGCGAAGGGTTCTATTTATTCTTTCTGCCCAGGTTTTTCGCACCTGCAAAAAATTTCACGCTTCTGCACCACCGCACCTGCGGAAAATCTATTGCATGCGTGGAACTCACTTAGGAGCCCAGGTTTCGAATCTGCGGCCCGAAATCCCGCGCATGCGAAGGCGCACCTGCGCGTTTCCTCCGCTTCTGTGAAGCCTACCCAGCGTCCACTTTTCCGCATCTGCGCCCAAAGTTGCGCACCTGCGGGCTCGCAGATGAGACCTTCAACTCGCACTAGTGCATCCTGCATAGCTCAGCACTGCCCGCTCCTGCGGACTTCCCATGCGCACCAGCGGCCTCGCACCCGCGACTCTTCCTCCCGCAGGTGCAGAAATAGCAGAAGCAACATCTTTAGCTGCATTCTCCAACTTCGACAAATCCGTTAACCACCCGGAATCACCCCGAGGCCCTTGGGACCTCAACCCAAAATACCAACAAGTCATATATCAACATACAAACTTAGTCGAACCTTCGAATCACTCAAAACAACATCCAGACACCAAATTACCCTCGGATTCAAGCCTAAGAACTTCTAAATTTCCAAATTCGGGAACTGATGCCGAAACCAACCAAACCACATCTGAATGACCTCACAGTTTGCACACACGTCACAAATGACACTACAAACCTACTCCAACTTCCAAAATTCCATTCTGACCTCGATATCAAATTTTCTACTACCGACCAAAAATTGCCAAATTTCCAATTTCGCCAATTCAAGCCTAATTCTACCATGGACCTCCAAATCACATTCTGGACGCGCTCCCAAGTCCAAAATCACCTAACGGAGCTAACAGAACCATCAGAATTCAAATCCGAGATCGTTTACACATAGGTCAACATCCAGTTGACTATTCCAACTTAAGGTTCCAAATAAGAGACTAAGTGTCTCATTCCACTCCGAAATCACCCAGGACACGAACCGACTAACCCGGTATATCATAATATAGCTTAAGAGCATAAATGAAATAGAAATGGGGGAAACGGGGCTATAACTCCCAAAATGACCGACCGGGTTGTTACATCCTCCCTCTCTTAAACAACCGTTCGTTCTCGAACGGGTCTAGAAACGTACTTGGAGTCTCGAATAGGCGTGGATATCTGCTCCGCATCTCCCGCTCGGTCTCCCAGGTGGCCTCCTCCACACGTTGACCTCTCCACTGCACCTTCACTGAATCTATATCCTTTGACCTCAACTTCTGAATCTGTCGATCCAAAATAGACACCGGCTCCACATCATAAGTCATATCACCCTCCAACTAAACCTTGCTGAAGTCCAAAACATGGGACGAATCTCCAATATACCTTCCGAGCATGGAAACATGAAACACTGGGTGCACACTCGACAAGCTGGGTGGCAAGGAAAGCTTATAAGCCACCTCCCCTATCCTCTGAAGCACCTCAAAAGGCCTAAGGAACCGGGGGCTCAACTTGCCCCTCTTCCCAAACCTCATAACACCCTTTATGGGTGATACCTTCAGCAAAACCTTCTCCCAAACCATGAAAGATACATCACAGACCTTACTATCTGCATAACTCTTCTGCCTAGATTGCGTCATGCGATGCCACTCCTAAATTAATTTCACCTTATCTAATGTATCCTGGACCAAATCTGTACCCAAGAGCCTAGCCTCACCCGGCTCAAACCATCCAGCCGGAGATCTACACCTCCTACCATATAAAGCCTCGTACGGAGCCATCTAAATACTAGACTGATAACTGTTGTTATATGCAAACTCCACGAATGGCAGAAACTGGTCCCATGAACCCCAAAAGTCAATGACACAAGCGCGCAACATGTCCTCAAATATCTGAATAGTGCGCTCGGACTGCTCGTCCGTCTAAGGGTGAAAAGCTGTGCTCAACTCAATCTGAGTACCCAACTCTCGCTAAACTGCCCTCCAAAACTGCGATGTAAAATGAGTGCCCCTATCCGAAATGATGGAAACTGGGACACCATACAGGCGAACAATATCTCGGATGTAAAGCTCACCCAACCGCTCTGAAGCGTAAGTAGTACCAACTGGAATGAAGTGCGTGGACTTGGTCAGCCGATCCACAATCACCCAAATATCATCAAATTTCCTCGAAGTTTGCGGGAGCCCAACTATGAAGTCCATGGTGATCCGCTCCCACTTCCACTTTGGGATTTCTAATCTCTGAAGCAAGCCACCCAGTCTCTGATGTTTATACTTAACTTGCTGACAGTTGAGACACCGCGCTACAAAACCCAACTATATCCTTCTTCATCCTCCTCTACCAATAGTGCTGCCTTAAATCGTGGTACATCTTCGTGGCACCCAGATGGATGGAATACTGCGAGCTGTGGGCCTCCTCAAGAATCAACTCTCGAACCCCATCTACATTAGGCATACATATCCGGCCCTGCATCCTCAACACGCCGTCATCACCCATATTCACATTCCTAGCAGCACCTCTCCGAACCCTGTCCTGAAGAACGAGTAAGTGGGGTTCATCATACTGATGCTCCCTGATACGGTCATAATGAGAAGACCTTGAGACAACGCAAGCCAATACCTGACTAGGCTCCGAAATGTCCAATTTCACAAGCTGGCCCGCTAAGGCCTGAACATCAAATGCCAAAGGTCTCTCTACCGCTGGAAGATATGCTAAACTCCCAAAACTCTCCGCTCGGTGACTCAAAGCATCGGCAACAACATTGGCCTTCCCCTGATGGTATAGAATAGTGATATCATAGTCCTCAAGAAGCTCCAACCATCTCCGGTGACGCAAATTAACATCCTTCTGCTTAAACAGATGCTGCAGACTCCGGTGATCAGTATAGATCTCACAATGAACCCTATACAAATAATGATGCCAAATCTTTAAGGCGTGAACAATGGCTGCCAACTCAAGATCATGGATAGGATAGTTCTTCTCATGGGTCTTCAACTGGTGCGAGGCATATGCAATCATCTTACCCTCCTGCATCAAAACACAACCAATGCCTATCCTCAAGGCATCACAATACACAGTGTAAGAACCTGAAGCTAATGGCAGAACTAACATTGGAGCTGTGGTTAAAGCAGTCTTGAGCTTCTGAAAGCTCTCCTCACACTCGTCCGACCACTTGAATGGAGAACCCTTTTGGCTCAATTTGGTCAAGAGCGATGCAATAGATGAAAATCCCTCCACAAAGCGACGGTAATAACCCGCCAAACCAAGGAAGATCCTAATCTTTGTGGCTGAGGATGGTCTAGGCCAACTCTGCACCGCCTCTATCTTCTTCGGATCCACCTGAATACCTTCACTGGACAACACGTGCCCCAAGAATGCTACTAAACCGTGCCAATACTCATATTTGGAGAACTTTGCACAAAGTTTCTCCTCCCTTAATCTCTGTAATACAATCTTCAAATGCTGAGCATGCTCCTCCTGGCTATGAGAGTACACCAGGATGTCATAAATGAATACAACAACGAATGAGTCCATATAGGGCTGAAATACATTGTTCATCAAATGCATGAACGCTGCTGGGGCATTGGTCAGCCCAAAAGACATCACTAAGAACTCATAATGGCCATATCGGGTCCTGAACGTTGTCTTAAGAATATCTGAATCCCGAATCTTCAGCTGGTGATAACCAGACCTCAAATCAATCTTGGAGAACACCCTCGCTCCCTGAAGCTGGTCAAATAAATCATCAATACGAGGCAAAGGATACTTGTTCTTGACTGTGACCTTGTTCAACTACCTGTAATCAATACACATTCTCATGGAACCATCCTTCTTCTTCACAAATAGAACCGGTGCAGCCCAAGGTGACACACTAAGGCCGAATAAACCCCTTATCAAGGAGTGCCTAAAGCTGTTCTTTCAATTCTTTCAACTCCGCCGGTGCCATATGATACGGTGGAATGGAAATGGGTTGTGTGCTCGGCACTAAATTGATACCGAAGTCAATATCCCTGTCAGGCGGCATGCTCGACAGGTCTGCAGGAAACACATCCGAAAAATCACGTACCACCAGAACAGAATCAATGACAGGAGTCTCTGCACTAACATCCCTCACAAAAGCCAAATAAGATAGGCAACCCTTCTCAACCATATGCTGAGCCTTCAAATATGAAATCACCCTACTTGGTACATAATCTACAAAACCGCTTCACTCAACCCTCGAAAATCTCGGCATAGCGAATGTCACTGTCTTAGCGTGACAATTTAGAACCACATGACATAGAGATAACCAATCCATACCCAATATCACATCAAAGTCAACCATACTAAGCAGCAAAAGGTCCACTTGGGTCTCCAGACCCCCAATAGTCACCACACATGACCGATATACGTGGTCCACAACAATAGTATCGCCCACAGGAGTAGATACATGAATAGATGAAACTAGAGAATCATGAGGCATATCCAGATGGGCAAAATACGAGGAAACATAAGAATACATCGAACCAGGGTCGAATAATACTGAGGCATCTCTATGACAAACTGAGACAATACCTGTAATCACCGCATTTGAAGCATTAGCATCTGGTCTGGCAGGGAGGGCATAGAAGTAGGCCTGGCCACCCCCTGATCTACCTCCCCCTCTAGGGCAACCCCTAGCTGACTAACCTCCATCCCGAGCTGACTGGGAGGGTGGTGAAGTAACTGGTGCTGAAGTTGAAGGCTGACCCGTCTGCTGAGATAGATCTCTATGACGACGAGGACACTGCCTCCACAAATGCCTAAACTCCCCACACTCAAAATAACTCCATGGTGCTGGTGGTGGAAACTGAAGGGAACCTATAGCAGCGGGATAACTGGTAGAAGAACCTGGCATAGAGGAGCTCTGAACTGGTGGAGCACGGGATGAACTCTGAGCTGGAAGAGCACTAAGTGATGAGTGGCCCTGATGAGAACTGTGAGAACCATGGCCAGATGATGCACCACGGTGAAATGGCCGAGCTGATTGAGCCTGTCTGAAATGACGACCTCCACCGTGCTGAAACTGACCCCCAAAAGGAGCATCACTGAATCCACCCTGTCTACGAGGCCTCTTGGCCTCCCTCTCAACCCTCTCCTGACTGCGAACCATCTCAATCTATTGAGCAATGTCGACAACCACATCAAAGGTAGCACCAGACACCCTCTTTTGGTCATAAGCAATTGTAGCTGGAAAGTGAGACCATCAATAAACCTCATGATCCTTTCCCTGTCCGTGGGAACCAATCAGATCTCATGACGGGCCAACTCGGACAGTCGCATCTCATACTGTGTCACAGACATATCACCCTAGCGAAGCCGCTCAAACTTTCTGCGCAGCTCCTCTCTGCGGGATCGAGGCACGAACTTCTTCAAAAGGACCACGGAGAACTGCTGCCAAGTAAGGCGTGTTGCACCAACAGGCCTACGCCTCTCGTACGTCTCTCACCATCTGAGTGCAGCCCCGGAGAAATGCAAAGTAGTGAATGAGACCCCACAAGTCTCGAAAATACCAGCAGTATGGAGTATCCTCTGACACTTGTCCAAGAAGTCCTGAGCATCCTCTCTCTCTCTGTGCCACTGGAAGGTGGTGGCTGGTGTCTCCCATACCTCTCCAACCTACGCTGATAATCCTCAGGCATAGAAGGAACCACATAATCCTGTGCAGCTACAACCGGCTAGGTTGGTGGTGCCTTCGGTGTCTGAAGTCCTTAAACAACCTGCTCGGGTGTGCGAGCAACGGGAGTCTGAGTGCCTCCCCGGGCCTGAGAAGTGGCTGCGGCCGTCGATATAGAGACCACCTGAGAAAGGCCGGTACACGCTGTCAGAATCTGAGCTAGGGCCTCATGAAGGCCTGGAATCAGAATAGGCACAAGTGGTGCCTGGCTGGTGCATCAACAACTGGAACCTGGTCCTGATCTGGGACAACTGGTGGATTTGCAGGTGCTGCCCAAGCTGCTATACGGGCTGCACCTCTGTCCCTACCACGAACTCTATCGTGGCCTCTACTGGTACTGGTAGCTGGCCCTCTTGACCGGTAACATGAGTCCTCACCATCTGTGAGAGAATGAAACAACAGATGTTTAGTTACTAGAATCAACAGATTCGCACGACAAGAATTCAAGAATGTGGAATTTTCCTAAAGGTTCTGCAGCCTCTTGAAGATAAGTACAGGCGTCTCCATACCGATCCACAAGACTCTACTAAACCTGCTCATGACTCGTGAGACCTATGTAACCTAGGCTCAATTACCAATCTGCCACGACCCAAATTAACCCTGTCGTGATGACGCCTATCGTGGAACTAGGAAAGCAGACTAATTTCCAAAAAACTGATATTTTCATTTCAAAGATAATTTCAATACTATTTAACATAAAAACCTTCGCAAGGGAGTTCAAATCAAAACAAAAGTGCGGAAAAGAAAAGCCCGACATCGGGGTATCACTAGTCATGAGCATCTACTACCATGTGTTTGACAATATCAAGACTAACATAGTCTGGATAATAGTTAAATACAACTAAAGGAAGATAAGCCCCGAATAATCAACAACCGCTACCGTGCATAGCTACACCTGGATCTGCACACAAGGTGTAGGGAGTAACGTGTATACGCTAACTCAGTAAGTAACAACGATAAATAAAGACTAAGCAGTAGTGACGAGCAATAAAGCATATCAAGTTCATATCACAAAAATTCAGTAAAGTACAACATGCTTTAAAAATCAGTGTTTGAATCAAATAATCTAGTTTAAACCCGGTTCCAGTAAAAATCATTTAAAGATATTTTCCAATAGTTTTTTAAACAAAGGCTCAATGCAAATGTGAGCAAAAATGATGAAATCATAAATAGCCCCTCGGGAAAAACATCAATCATATACATCCCCTCGGGCAAACCTCACAGTCACTCATGCCTCTTGGGCATATCTCACAATCACTCTTGCCACTTGGTCATACCTCACAATCACTCTTGCCACTCGGGTATACCTCACAATCACTCATGCCTCTCAGTCACTCAGCACTCGGCACTCGCACTCAGTAGGTACCTGCGCTCAATGGGGATGTGTACAGACTCTGGAGGGGCTTTTTCAGCCCAAGCGGTATATCAAGCCAAATCATGGAAAAGATCACTCAGACCCTCGGCCTATATCAAATATGTTGTAGCATGTAGCTCGATCTCATAAATATCCCCACAATTCATACCCTCGGCCTCACTTAGTCATAAACCTCTCAAGCCACTCGGGCTCTTCGTAAAAACAGGGTACTCAGCCCAAAACAACATTTATATGAATCAAAACAGAGTAATAAAACTGAGTTATATAGTAAACAGGTATAACCATAACTGATTATAGATTTTCAATCGAAAACAGTGAGAGGATAGTAAGAAAAGGCCCCTAAGGGTCCAAATAGCATTAGCACAAGGCCCAAAACATGGCATTCAACCCAATTTACAGAAACTCTTTCTAAAACATATAAGTATCATATAGTTTCAACAAAATATGCAACTTCACAGTTGCTATGGGACGGACCAAGTCACAATCCCCAACAGTGAACGCCGACAAGCCAGTCACCAAGCATGCGCGTCACTTCAAAATAGTAAAATGATACGAAATCCGGGGATTCATACCCTCAGGACTAGATTTACAATCGTTACTTATCTCAAACCGATCAAATCCCTACTCTACGATGCTCTTGCCTCTCGACTCGGCCTCCAAATGTTCTGAATCTATTCACAATCAGTACAATACCATCAATATACACTAATGGAATAAATTCCACAAGAAAAGCTATAAAATTAGGCCAAAACCCAAAATTGGCTCAACCCGACCCCGGGCCCACCTCTCAACATCCGACAAAATTTACAAAACTAGGAAGCTCATCCACCCACGAGTCCATACATACGTAATTTATCAAAATCCGACATCGTTTGGTCCCTCAAATTCATAAATTAATCACTCCAAAATCCCAAGACCTAACCCCTCATTTTCACTAATTACATGATTAAACAACGGTAAATCACCATACATATGACTATTAGGGCTCAAGCAACTTACCTCACTGATCGCCCTTGAATCACCCTTCAAAGATAACTCCAAAAGCTCCAAAAACTGACTTGAAAATGGTGGAAATGAACCAAATTCGCGAAGGGTTCTATTTATGGTTTCTGCCCAGGTTTTTCGCACCTGCGGAAAGTTTCACGCTTCTGCGCCACCGCACCTGCGGAAAATCCATCGCAGGTGCGGAAATTACTTCGGAGCCCAAGTTCCGCATCTGCGGCCCAAAATCCAGCTCCTGCGAAGGCGCACCTACGCGTTTCCTCTGCTTCTGCGAAGCCTACCCAGCGTCCCCCTTTCCGCATCTGCCCACCATGTTTCGCACCTGCGGGCTCGCAGATGCGACCTCCAACTCGCACCAGTGCTGACTGCCTAGGCCAGCACTGCCCGCTCCTGCGGACTTCCCATGCACACCAGCAGCCTCGCACCTGCGACTCTTCCTCTCGCAGGTGCAGAAATAGTAGAAGCAGCACCTTCAGCTGCATTTTCCAACTTCGACAAATCCGTTAACCACCCGGAATAATCCCGAGGCCCTCGGGACCTTAACCAAAAATACCAACAAGTCATATATCAACATACATACTTAGTCGAACCTTCGAATCACTCAAAATAACATCCAAACACCAAATTACCCATCAGATTCAAGCCTAAGAACTTCTAAATTTTCAAATTCGGCAACCGATGCCGAAACCAACCAAACCACGTCCGAATGACCTCAAAATTTGCGCACATATCACAAATGACACTACGAACCTATTCCAACTTTAGAAATTCCATTTTGACCCTGATATCAAATTTTCCACTGCCGACCAAAAATCGCCAAATTTCCAATTTCGCCAATTAAAGCCTAATTCTACCACAGACCTCCAAATCACATTCCGGACGTGCTCTTAAGTCCAAAATCACCTAACGAAGCTAACAGAACCATCAGAATTCAAATCCGAGATCGTTAACACATAGGTCAACATCCGATTGACTTTTCTAACTTAAGGTTCTAAATAAGAGACAAACTGTCTCATTCCACTCCGAAACTACCCCGGACCCGAACCGACTATCTCGGTATATCATAATATAGCTTAAGAGAATAAAGGTAACGAAAATGGTGGAAACAGGGCTATAACTCCCGAAACGACTGGCCGGGTCGTTGCAGAAAGATTTGATGATTTAGAGTTCTACTGATTGTATTCTGATTTTGAGTTTGGATCCTCGGCCCGCTTATGAGTTTGTTGTCCCTCATAGCATTGTATCTTGGTTTTCTGCTTAAAAGAAGTTCCACGCCACGATGTTTGATATAGAGAAAATAAAATACACACATATCCATATATCGTAATGCATATATGTTAAGATGTGATGTAAATGATGCAGGAATGATAATGCCTTGCTACCGGCTAGCCGTTATTTAGGATCAGGGGCGACGAGATACTTGAATTTTACTCGATTGTTAGCCGGGATGTGTACAGTTCCGTGGCTGTTGGAGCATTAAGTCTCCTCACATTTGGAGTATATCCACACGATGGGAGTAGTAGACTTGAAATGTAAATTATCTCTGCATAATAGGAGTATCGCCAAGCGATTGGAGTAGTTAACTTGTAATGTATCTTTGCATGATGGGAGTGGATGTCAAATGTAATGTATTTGTAAGCTGCATAAACAAAATGTCAAAACATTCAAGGTAAACCAAAGAAATAGGGAGCATGCCCAAGAGATACTCTTGAATGCAATCCAAATTACGGCAGTGCATATGGCGGAATTTGAGGGTTCATCCTTCGATTGGCGAAGTTGGCGATGAAGTTTGCAATTATCTACCTTAAATCTCCGATATGGCGGAGTGACTGTGTGAAATGCTTTGGTTGGCGAAGTGAACAATTTGCTATATACAGAGCTTTGACTGGCAAGGCCAACAACTCGATTCGTACAGGGCACTCCGATTGGTCGAGCTGATGGTTTGCTATATATATGGCCCCGACTGGCGGGACCAACGACTAGCTATATACAAGGTGATCCGCTTGGTTGAGGACATGGTTTTCTATTTACAATATGCTTCGATCGCATCAGAGACTTGGTTCCAAAATACCTGCAAAGAACTTTTGAGTTAGTCTTTACTCATATGAGGAAATAAATTAAACAATGAAAGAGAGATAGGGTTCATAAAAGAGTAGCGGGTCAGTCATTGCTCTGAGTGTGCCCCAGCATTCTTCCTCTACTATTGGTCATGCGTTCGAAGAAAAATTCTTAGCAGGGGGGTGTTGGTTTGTGTTGGCCGTGGTCCTGGCCTTGCCCCAAGTCTGGTAAGATTATGCCACTAAGTTCTGTAGGTGGAATGATAGTTTTTAGAAAACATATTGAAAAGTGTTCATTTTTAAGGCAAATGTCGTCGTTCCGGATTAAGACATGTTTAGAAATGTTTTCCAACATGAACGTTGTTTCAGGATGACTCTATCTTGTTGATTATTGATTCCTAGAGATGCCCCTAGTGACGTAACTTCATGTCGTCGGGATTGTGTCCTAATCTAAACGAATGCATTACAAAGGTTTTCCTAAGGTTATGACTGAAAATTCTAAGGTTGCCTACGTATCCAAACAGAATCAGGTCTGAACGTAGTTCGGGGGTTATAAAATGATAAAATAAATTAAGATGATGATGAGCGAGCCTGACCCAGGCAGCCTACATATCCAAATGAAATTAGATCAAAACATAGTTCTATTACAATAGATGCAAATTGATAAGAAATTAAGAAATGAAGTGGCCGAGTCTGACTCAAACTACCTACGTATCCAAATGGAATCAGTCCAGAACGTAGTTAAATTACAATAGATGACTGAATACGAAGAGGACTGACTACGTATTCTTACCAAAGTAAATCAAGTCGTGGCATAGTTCCGAGTAAATACAAAATGATATATGGATTTTTTATTACGAAAGTGGAGGGACACCAAACCCCACGTGGGTTGCATACATATCCCACTATGGGAAGTCAGGTCGGGCGTAGCTCTGTTATAACCAAACCCTAATTCTACTATCTTCAAAGGTAGTATCTCTTCATTGCATCTGAGTTTATAGGCTTTATACAGGATCTTCCGTCCATCTATACTAAGATCAAAGCTCCTCCAGACAACGTTCGATGAACCACATAAGGACCCTACCAATTTGGTACGGATTTTCCCTTGATTTCTTCCTGATGAGGGAATATTTTCATCAAAACCAACTTCCCTAGTGTAAATTGCCGACATATCACTTTCTTGTTGAATGCACTGGCCAAACTATTTTGATACAGTTCATCGTGGCATACTGCGTCCATTTGCTTTTCGTCAATGAGCATCAGTTGCTCCTGCCTTACCCGTATGTATTCTACGTTGTCTAATTTGGCTTCTTGAATGACCCTCAAGGATGGTATATCGACCTCTGCGTGTATTGTCGCGCCCCATTTTCTTTCAAAGGTAGGTTTCGACATGTGATAACTCTTTAAGGGTATTTAAAAGAGAAGAGTCGCCACCTAACGATTTTGAGGTGCATTAGGTCACCTATTTACAAATAACTTCGTTTTAACTAGTCTGTGTTATCAAAGATCGGGTAAGGGCTCAAATTACCTCAAAGAGAAGGTGTTAGGCACTCTTCAAGGCCTACAACTATCACACCCCAACCTTGGGTAGCACGACCAGCGCTCAACTGAGATACCCCGGTCGAGCAAGCCTGCACAATGCCGTCTACCAAACACACCCATCAATAAACAGAAGATACATTTCATTAATTAGACAGTACGAGGTCATGATAACAATACCAGTTCATTTCCATAAGTTGCATCATTAGCAACTCTCCAAAATAGTAGACTATACAATCATAGTTGAAGTGGAACAGGTGATACAATTACAACACTTTTAGTTTAACTTTCCCAACACAAGGTACAAACCACACTATGTCTACAAAGCCTCTAACATAAACAAAAGAGTGCTACGACAGCGCCGATATCAAGGCCCGACAATACCTCACAATTCTATACACAAAGGACAAGAGATACAAGAACCTAGAATGAAGTGGGGCTCACCAAATCAGGTGAGGAGAGGTTGTACTGATATCACTCCTCAATGCCGCCAGCTATGGAACCACCTGTATCTATTAAAGATACAGCTAAGTCGTCTCACCCCAAGATGTTCTCTCATAATACCACCATGTGCGCGGCATGGCATCCGATCTCAACCCGATCAGCTAAGCCGTCTCACCACAATGCCATGTGGGTCGACGTCACCTCACATTTCTCTAGCAATCATCTCATCCCATTTAAGGGGAATTTTCTCAACACATCAATCTCATTCATTATTCGGGGAAAAACTCTCACCATATCACACGGGGATTTTACCCCTCACTCACTCCTACATCAACACGTGTAGTTTCGGGGTTAGGTTATTTCAACCTATCGTTTCTCGGTGACTAAACGATACTCCCAAAGAATTTATTATATCAAGGGTTTACAACTCATTTCATAATCTTTCACACATCTTTCCATTTCATTTGCACTAGTGGCCACAATTTTAATATCATTCTCAGTACGTCGGCCGTATTTATCATTCCATACGCACCCTATAACTTTCAAACATTACCATGGATTATCATCAATAATAGAATTTCAATTCAAGACTTTAAGCACACATATGAGCAAACAAAAGTCTTAGGCACATTGAGTTTCTCTTCCATAATTAGGCATTCTAGCTTCCAATTGAAACATAATTTTTAAAGCACAATACCTTTGGTACATTGATCATACTAGATTACATCCTCGGACGGAATTATGATATGATAGGAATATTTGGGGACACATTGGGTACATACATCTCTCAACACAACACTTATTTTAGAATTATCAAATCTCTTGGGACGGACTCGTGACATGAGACATAACAAATTGAGTAAACCATAATCGCAACTTACGAGGACGTCATGGAAATCAATTTCACAAGAGCAGTTTAGCTAACATACCTTGTTTGATCTTCCTTGAATTACTACAAGGTTCCGAAACTCCTAGCGGCTTCAATCTTATTAAAGACACGACAAAATTTAACTATGATTAGGAAGATACTCGGGGTTTCAGCTCATTTGAGAATTTTAACAAGCACTATGTGTGCATTAAGGTTTCAAGGTCCTCCTATGGTGGGTTCCTCTACCCCACAATCAATCCCCACTTCAACAGGCCACCCACAATTACTCCACAACCTCCCTACCACCTTTATTAACACATGCATGCACAAATACCAACTCTTATCCTCAAAACCTTCTTCCCCATTACCTGCTCCCAACCCAAATTTCGAAATTGAAGGTTAGGGCTAGGATCTTACCTCTTGGATAAAAACCTTGTGAGTTTTCCTTGTGAATTATCCAACCTTTGAGCAAGGATTGATGAGAAATTAGCTTAGGGACTTTCCTTCTCACTCTATGGCACTTCCTCTCTCTAGAAATATTTGACTCTCTCTTTACAAATGGTCCCTAATGACTATATATTGAAATAGTATCAGGTTATGAAATTAGAAAAAATAAAGCCCCGATGCAGATTTGCTGTCGCATCTAACACTTTTGTGGTTCGCAAAATGGAGTGCATAATGGCCCTCTGGAACTGGGAATTCATGTGTAGGTATGCGACAGGTTTGCAGTCCGCAGACCAATTCTGCGGTCTCATAAAAGACCACAGAACCTCCTTTCACAATTTCTAATGATGGCTTTTGCGATGGATGTGCGGCCTGCTAAACGGTTATGCGGTCGCATAATTCAACGTGAAACAACCTTCAAAATTTGCCCATTTCTCTGCTTTACTCTGCGGATGATATGCGGTCGTATAATGGACTGCAGAAATACCCTGTTCTTTTTTCTTTATCTCCCTAACGCTCTATTCAACCCAAAAAGTCACCGCAAAGATTTTCTACAACCTCAAATGCATTAGACCACCTCGGCACCATGAAACCCCGAGATTGGAGTGAAATTTTACGTGGCTTTACAACAACTGTGGTTCCCAAGCAAATTTTGCACTATGTGGGCTATTGAATTAGAATTAGTCTATGTGGTCATATAAATTAGAGAAGAGCAAGGAGCTAAAACATCTAATTACAAGATAAAACAAGATTTAAAAATAAATTGCACATATGAAAGAAGTGGATTATACATTAATAAGTAATTTGTACAATCTTTTATAGGATTACAAGATACGACCTAGTTTAATCTATGTTCAAACAAACAAGTGTACAAATAGTAACCATGGGGGGTCCTACATTTGTTTTAGCCTAAAAGACCCCTCCGTGCAACATAAATAATACTTCGCAACTCTCTTGAGTGTAAGGGTTGCTCATATTATTCAGCGGGCACAAACTATCATCTCCTGCTATCCAATTACTATCTTAAAGTTGTTTACCTAAAAGCGTTCTAGTTCAATTCTAAATCGCGTCCTATGCGTGATTTATCCGTCTCATTCCTATGGTCTAGGAGGCTTTGGACCTTCTACTTTGGTAGTTATAGACTTCCCTTAGGTTGCTCAAAATAAGAAAAATAGGCGTGTAATCAAAATAAATAGGACTACATGCAATCAACACAAAAGGCTCAAATTCACCTCCTCACATAGACTCAAATTACACACTGTCAATTAGGCATGCAATTATGATTTATACCAATTATATTTAGATTAGTTAAAGCAGGAAGCAATAGATAGGTAGGTTTAGAATTAAGGCATGTTAAATTGTTCAAAACCTTATATGCATTGTTTCTATGTGATTGAGCAATTCAGAAGTTGACATAAAGTCTTATAGGCACGATTCCTAGGCATCTAGTTTGACCAAATAGTTGTTTTTATACATGGTGCTATTAAATATCCTATAGGCATGATTCTAGGCGAGTGACAACATCGTATAGGCATAATCTCTAAACAATTTGCATCTGGGCTGAAGTCATTAAAGACACAGAATTATTCATTTGTCCCTATAGGCATACTTTCTAGACAGGCTGTGTGGTAAATAAAAATAGAGGTAATAACAATGTTGATCATTTGAATTGATATCCTATAGATATGGTGTCTAGATGAGTCACATAATTGAAAGAAATAGACCAAAACATGCAGTCTCAGTCGTTTGTATTGAACTCCTATAGGCATAACATCTAAGCGGCAAGTCCAATCTCAGATCCTATAGGCATTATTTCTAACCATTCAAGTCATTATATAGACCCTAATTCATGTTTTCTAAGTGATTAGATGAGTTAATCAACACGTTGTGCATATAATCCCCAACGAAAGGACATGGCAAGAAAATAAACAATTAAAGTCCTATAGACATGTTTTCTACCCATTCATGCAAAGATAAAGTATTCCAGCTCCCCCATTTTTACTAATCCCCAACTGTTCGTTTACAAACTAATACAGGCCCAAGAATAAATAATACATGATGACAGACTACATATTGAACGAATACAAGCCCAATGAGGCAATTACAGGCCTAATACAAAAATAACTTAGGAATGTCCCCAGGCCTTCAAGAGTCTTATTCCTTACACAACAGCAAACCCAAATCCCCTGAATTAATTTCTCAAGCCCAACAACATGAATGGCCCAACACCAAACCCAAAACGTGCGACTTACTTACCCAACTGGATGCCAATTTTAACCATACAATCAACAGATTCCACATGGAATAAACTAAGCAAATGTAAACTCCACACTTACTTAATTCTTTAAACTGTAGCCAATAGCACTTTTTACCAAGGCACATAGACAAAATCACATAAGCCATTCACAAGGTATACATAAGATATGTTTATTCTCATATTTTCATAAGCAAAATCAAAGTAACAAGAATAGTCATCGTATGATAGAAAACTTCTTCAAGTAAAGTTCCAAAATAAAGCATAGTCCAGAACTAGCCTAAAGAACTTTAGACATGAGGTTTAAACATGAAAATCTAAACAGAACCACAAATAGAGGCAAGTGAAATAGAAGTTTTCACACCGGCGTTTCAAGCATGAGAGCCTAGTATAATCACAAATAGCATAACAAATGGGTTGGTAGCACGGTCTTAATTGAACATGGGAAACTGAACATGCTGAGTATCAGTTGTGGTATAAGGAGTTCAAATCAATACCAAAACTCATGAAATATCAACTCTTAGATTAACAGGACACACATGCACTAGGGCTTGACCACATATTGGAAAGAGGCTAGGTATTTCACCCTAAAAGTCTTAGGCAGTGTTAGAGAACACAAGATTGAAAAAAGAAACTCAGAGAGTACGCAATAAGTAGTAGTAAAGTATGTTTGGCATGACAACTTGATCAAGAATAAACTTTAGGAAAGTATTAAGTTTCACATGAATGACTCAATAGGGATTAGAACACATTCTAGGCATGAATTGGTTTATCACAAGAATCTAGAACAATGAAGAGAAGTAGACTCATGGAAAGCATTGCATAATAAGCATTCAGGCACAAATACACTAGGCTAAACAAACTTTAGATAGACATAAATCATTCATATTGAACGCATGTAATAGACATACATCAGAGTTGGAATGTAAGAAAGTTCTAATGCTAGGAAAAGTTTAGATTCACAGAATGACTTTAAAGAAAATAAGGTTGCATACAGAGGCAACACAAAAGAGAATGCAATTGCAAAGGCTAAAGATACTTACCAGTTTCAAATTAACAAACAAGCAAATAAGAAGAATAATTCCAGCAATATTCCAATCGTCAATAGCGAAGAGAATAGTGAGATCACAAAACCTAGTGCGTCAGAGTTTACAATGGTTTCAGATGAACCCCGAGGAGTGCTCACACTGGGAAGGTCAACTAAATGAATTTCTATGACCTTGGCTTACAACCGGTCAAGAACCAAAGTTTTAGAATATACTGAGTAAGCAAGTGAGGGAGTGATAGATGATTAAAGTCCGTCTTAGTGGAATTGGGGAGGGGTTTATATAGTGTTAAATTAACCAAAATCATAAAATGAAAGCATCATTCAAATCACAGAAATAAGAAAAGAATACCATGCAAACCGAATTTGAATCGGATTAGGAGAAAATCAGACAAACCTTAATTTGGTAGAAGTCAAAAATTAGAAAACGATATCGGTGAATTGGACCCATGCGACCTTGCTGGGAGTGTATAAAGACGGATTACCGTTCAGAACTTGAAAATGAGTTCGATTTCACTTGATTCGGAGAAGTGATACTTGCCAAAATTGGGCATGTACTAAGTAACGCCACAACCGTATAAGTAACAATGAGGTAAAACACATAAGGCAAATGAATCATGGAAAGGATCCATGGTTTGATCGGATTTGGGGCAAATTGGAGTGAGGCGGCTTCTAGGGTTTCTCAGAAGAGAAGGGGGGGAGTTGAGAGAGTTTAGGTGCGGTTGAGATAGGGAATTGGGTTAGGGTTTCGGGGATTGGGTAATTAAAAGTGAAGGAGAGGATGTGTGCCATTAATCTTTAGAGATCAACGACCAAGATTGAACGAGAGGTCGGGCGGGTGTAGAACAGGTCCCGACCAGATTAAAATTAAAGGGGGCTGTTTGGTTGGGGATGGGGAAATTGGGCAAGGGATTTGGGAGATCTGGGGCGGTAATTTTGGTCCGAAGATTGGCCTAGTTTTGGGCCATATTTAAAATTACACAAAAATTCATTAACAATAAATTAAAAATGGCTAATAAATTACAAAAATATTATTTAAGAATTTAAGAGCTTAAAAATAATAGCTCAAAGTTATAAAAATGCTATTTTGACATAAATAATATAATAACTCAATTATTATGAGAATATAGGCTACTAATGCAAATATTGTAAATAATAATAAAATGCAAACATAATTATGTAAACATAGAGCAAACTATATTGTAGAATATGCATATGGATATAAATAATTAATTTAAATCGCTCTAAATAATTTTGGAGGAATAATTAGTTGATATTTAACAATTAAAAATCGAAGAAATCAATTCTGAAAGCTTTTAAAATTATAGAAACTACTTATATGATTCTTATAAATTGGGTGATAGCGCAAAATGATATTTTAAAAGTATATGGAATACTTTATAAAATATGAGGGTAAATTTGGGTATCAACAGGTATCACAACCTCGGTGCAATGTAATAGGCATACATCGGAGTTGGAATTTAAGCAAGTTCAAATGCTAGGAAAAGTTCAGATTCACAGAATAACTTTAAAGAAAATAAGATTGCAGAGAGAGGCAACACAAAAGAGAATGAAATTACAAAGGCTAAAGATACTTACCAGTTTCAAATTAACAAACAAGCAAATAAGAAGAACAATTCCAACAATATTTCAATCGTCAATAGCGAAGAGAACAGTGAGACCCCAAAACCTAGTGCGTCAGAGTTTACAAGGGTTTCTGATGAACCCCGAGGAGTGCTCGCACAGGGAAGGTCAACTAAATGAATTTCTATGGCCTTGTCTTACAACCGACCAAGAACCAAAGTTTTAGAATATAACGAGTAAGCAAGTGAGGGAGTGATAGATGATTAAAGTCCGTCTTAGTGGAATTGGGGAGGGGTTTATATAGTGTTAAATTAACAAAAATCATAAAATGAAAGCATCATTCAAATCACAGAAATAAGAAAAGAATCCCATGCAAACCGATTTTGAATCGGATTAGAAGAAAATCGGACAAACCTTAATTTGGTAGAAGTCAAAAATTAGAAAACGATATCGATGAATGGAACCTATACGACCTTACTGGGAGTGTATACAGACGGATTACCATTCGAAACTTGAAAATGAGTTTGATTTCACTCGTTTCAGAGAAGTGATACTTGCCAAAATTGATCATGTACTAAGTAATGCCACAACCGTATAAGTAACAATGAGGTAAAACACATAAGGCAAATGAATCATGGAAAGGATCCATGGTTTGATCGGATTTGGGGCAAATTGGAGTGAGGCGGCTTCTAGGGTTTCTCAGAAGAGAAGGGGGGGAGTTGAGAGAGTTTAGGCGCGGTTGAGACAGGGAATTGGGTTAGGGTTTCGGGGATTGGGTAATTAAAAGTGAAGGAGAGGTTGTGTGCCGTTGATCTTTAGAGATCAACGGCTAAGATTGAACGAGAGGTCGGGCAGGAGTAGAACAGGTCCCGACCTGATTAAAATTTAAGGGGGCTGTTTTGTTGGGGATGGGGAAATTGGGCAAGGGATTTGGGAGATCTGGGGCGGTAATCTTGGTCCGAAGATTGGCCTAGTTTTGGGCCATATTTAAAAATACACAAATATTCATAAACAATAAATTAAAAATGGCTAATAAATGATAAAAAAGTTATTTAAGAATTTAAGGGCTTAACATAATAGCTCAGAGTTATAAAAATGTTACTTTGACATAAATAATATAATAACTCAATTATTATGAGAATATAGGCTATTAATGCAAATATTGTAGATAATAATAAAATGCAAACATAATTATGTAAACATAGAGCAAACAATATTGTAGAATATGCATATGGATATAAATAATTAATTTAAATCGCTCTAAATAATTTTGGAGGAATAATTAGTAGATATTTAAGAATTAAAAATCGAAGGAATCAATTCTGAAAGCTTTTAAAATTATAGAAACTAGTTATATGATTCTTATAAATTGGGTGATAGTGCCTCGGTTCCATGTAATAGACATACATCAGAGTTGGAAATTAAGCAAGTTCAAATGCTAAAAAAGGTTCAGATTCACAGAATAACTTTAAAGAAAATAAGGTTGCATACAAAGGCAACACAAAAGAGAATGAAATTGCAAAGGATAAAGATACTTACCAGTTTCAAATTAACAAACAAGCAAATAAGAAGAACAATTCCAGCAATATTTCAATCGTCAACAGCGAAGAGAACAATGAGACAACAAAACCTAGTGCGTCAGAGTTTACAAGGGTTTCTGATGAACCCCGAGGAGAGCTCGCACTGGGAAGGTCAATTAAATGAATTTCTATGGCCTTGGCTTACAACCGGCCAAGAACCAAAGTTTTAAAATATAACGAGTAAGCAAATGAGGGAGTGATAGATGATTAAAGTCCGTCTTAGTGGAATTGGGGAGGGGTTTATATAGTGTTAAATTAAAAAAAATTATAAAATGAAAGCATCATTCAAATCACAGAAATAAGGAAAGAATCCCATGCAAACCGATTTTGAATCGGATTAGGAGAAAATCGGACAAACCTTAATTTGGTAGAAGTCAAAAAGTAGAAAAAGATATCGATGAATTGAACCCATACGACGTTGCTGGGAGTGTATACAGACGGATTACCGTCCGAAACTTGAAAATGAGTTTGATTTCACTTGTTTCGGAGAAGTGATACTTGCCAAAATTGATCATGTACTAAGTAATGCCACAACCATATAAGTAACAATGAGGTAAAACACATAAGGAAAATGAATCATGGAAAGGATCCATGGTTTGATCGGATTTGGAGCAAATTGGAGTGAGGCGGCTTCTAGGATTTCTCAGAAGAGAAGGGGGGGAGTTGAGAGAGTTTAGGCGCGGTTTAGACAGGGAATTGGGTTAGGGTTTGGGGGATTGGGTAATTAAAAGTGAAGGAGAGGTTGTGTGCCGTTGTTTAGAGATCAACGGCGAAGATTGAACGAGCGGTCGGGCGGGAGTAGAATGGGTCGCGACCTGATTAAAATTTAAGGGGGCTGTTTTGTTGGGGATGGGGAAATCGGGAAAGGGATTTGGGAGATCTGGGGCGGTAATCTTGGTCCGAAGATTGGCCTAGTTTTGGGCCATATTTAAAACTACACAAAAATTCATAAACAATAAATTAAAAATGGCTAATACATGATAAAATATTTATTTAAGAATTTAAGGGCTTAACAATAATAGCTCAGAGTTATAAAAATATTATTTTGACATAAATAATATAATAACTCAATTATTATGAGAATATAGGCTACTAATGCAAATATTGTAAATAATAATAAAATGCAAAAATAATTATGTAAACATAGAGCAAACAATATTGTAGAATATGCATATGGATATAAATAATTAATTTAAATCGCTCTAAATAATTTTGGAGGAATAATTAGTAGATATTTAACAATTTAACTTTAAAATTATAGAAACTACTTATATGATTCCTATAAATTGGGTGATAGTGCAAAATGATATTTTGAAAGTATATGGAATAGTTTATAAAATATGAAGGTAAATTTCGGTATCAACAGGTATCACAACCTCGGTGCCATGTAATAGACATACATCAGAGTTGGAATTTAAGCAAGTTCAAATGCTAGAAAAAGTTCAGATTCATAGAATAACTTTAAAGAAAATAAAGTTGCATACAGAGGCAACACAAAAGAGAATGAAATTGCATAGGATAAAGATACTTACCAGTTTCAAATTAACAAACAAGCAAATAAGAAGAACAATTCTAGCAATATTTCAATCGTCAATAGCGAAGAGAACAATGAGACAACAAAACCTAGTGCGTCAGCGTTTACAAGGGTTTCCGATGAACCCCGAGGAGTGCTCGCACTTGGAAGGTCAACTAAATGAATTTCTATGGCCTTGGCTTACAACCGGCCAAGAACCAAAGTTTTAGAATATAACGAGTAAGCAAGTGAGGGAGTGATAGATGATTAAAGTCCGTCTTAGTGGAATTGGGAAGGGGTATATATAGTGTTAAATTAACAAAAATCATAAAATGAAAGCATCATTCAAATCACAGAAATAAGGAAAGAATCCCATGCAAACCGATTTTGAATCGGATTAGGAGAACATCGGAGAAACCTTAATTTGGTAGAAGTCACAAATTTGAAAAGGATATCGATAATTGAACCCATACGACCTTGCTGGGAGTGTATATAGACGGATTACTTTTCGCAACTTGAAAATAAGTTTGATTTCACTTGTTACGGAGAAGTGATACTTGCCAAAATTGATCATGTACTAAGTAATGCCACAACTGTATAAGTAACAATGAGGTAAAACACATAAGGCAAATGAATCATGAAAAGGATCCATGGTTTGATCGGATTTGGAGCAAATTGGAGTGAGGCGGCTTCTAGGGTTTCTCAGAAGAGAAGGGGGGGAGTTGAGAGAGTTTAGGTGCGGTTTACACAGGGAATTGGGTTAGGGTTTGGGGAATTGGGTAATTAAAAGTAAAGGAGAGGTTGTGTGCCGTTATTTAGAGATCAACGGCAAAGATTGAACGAGAGGTCGGGCGGGAGTAGAACGGGTCCCAACCTGATTAACATTTAAGGGGGCTGTTTTGTTGGGGATGGGGATATTGGGCAAGGGATTTGGGAGATCTGGGGCAGTAATTTTGGAGGTAAAACACATAAGGCAAATGAATCATGGAAATGATCCATGGTTTGATCGGATTTGGAGCAAATTGGGGTAAGGTGTCTTCTAGGGTTTCTCAGAGAGACGGGGGGAGTTGAGAGAGTTTAGGCGCGGTGGAGACAGGGAATTGGGTTAGGGTTTCGGGGATTGGGTAATTAAAAGTGAAGGAGAGGTAGTGTGCCGTTGATCCATAAAGATCAATGGCCAAGATTGAACGAGAGGTCGGGCGGGTGTAGAACAATTCCCGACCTGATTAAAATTTAAGGGGGCTGTTTGGTTGGGGATAAAATTGGGCACGGGATTTGGGAGATCTGGGGCGGTAAGTTTTGTCCGAAGATTGGCCTAGTTTTGGGCCATATTTAAAAATGCACAAAAATTCATAAACAATAAATTAGAAATGGCTAATAGATGATAACAATATTATTTAAGAATTTAAGGGCTTAACAATAATAGCTCAGAGTTATAAAAATGCTATTTTGACATGAATAATATAGTAACTCAATTATTATGAGAATATAGGCTATTATTACAAATATTGTAGATAATAATAAAATGCAAACATAATTATGTAAATATGGAGCAAACAATATTGTAGAATATGCATATGGATATAAATAATTAATTTAAATCGCTCTAAATAATTTTTGAGGAATAATTAGTTGATATTTAACAATAAAAAATAGAAGAAATCAATTCTAAAAGCTTTTAAAATTATAGAAACTATTTATATGATTCCTATAAATTGGGTGATAGTGCAAAATGATATTTTGAAAGCATATGGAATATTTATAAAATACGAGGGTAAATTTGGGTATCAACAGGTATCATAGCCTCGGTGCCATGTAATAGACATACATCAGAGTTGGAATTTAAGCAAGTTGAAATGCTAGGAAAAGTTCAGATTCACAGAATAACTTTAAAAAAAATAAGGTTGCATAGAGAGGCAACACAAAAGAGAATGAAATTGCAAAGGCTAAAGATACTTACCAGTTTCAAATTAACAAACAAGCAAATAAGAAGAACAATTCTAGCAATATTCCGATCATCAATAGCGAAGAGAACAGTGAGACCACAAAACCTAGTGCGTCAGAGTTTACAAGTATTTCAGATGAACCCCAAGGAGTGCTCGCACTGGGAAGGTCAACTAAATGAATTTCTATGTCCTTGGCTTACAACCGACCAAGAACCAAAGTTTTAGAATATAATGAGTAAGCAAGTGAGGGAGTGATAGATGATTAAAGTCCATCTTAGTGGAATTGGGGATGGGTGTATATAGTGTTAAATTAACCAAAATCATAAAACGAAAGCATCATTCATATCACAGAAATAAGGAAAGAATCCCATGCAAACCGATTTTGAATCTGATTAGGAGAAAGTCAGACAAACCTTAATTTGGTAGAAGTCAAAAATTAGAAAAAGATAACGGTGAATTGGACCCATACGACCTTGCTGGGAGTGTATACAAAGGGATTACCGTTCGAAACTTGAAAATGAGTTCGATTTCACTTGATTTGGAGAAGTGATACTTGCCAAAATTGGGCATGTACTAAGTAACTCCCCAACCGTATAAGTAACAATGACGTAAAACACATAAGGAAAATGAATCAGGGAAAGGATCCATGGTTGGATCGGATTTGGAGCAAATTGGGGTGAGGCGGCTTCTAGGGTTTCTCAGAAGAGAAGGGGGAGTTGAGAGAGTTTAGGCGCGGTTGAGACAGGGACTTGGGTTAGGGTTTTGGGGATTGGGTAATTAAAAGTGAAGGAGAGGTTGTTTGACGTTGATCTTTAGAGATCAACGGCCAAGATTGAACGAGAGGTCGGGCGGGTGTAGAACAGGTCCCAACCTGATTAAAATTTAAGGGGGCTGTTTGGTTGGGGATGGGGAAATTGGGCAAGCGATTTGGGAGATCTGGGGCGGTAATTGTGGTCCGAAGATTGGCCTAGTTTTGGGCCATATTTAAAAATACACAAAAATTCATAAACAATAAATTAAAAATTGCTAATAACTGATAAAAATATTATTTATGAATTTAAGGGCTTAACAATAATAGCTCAAAGTTATAAAAATGCTAGTTTGACATAAATAATATAATAACTCAATTATTATGAGAATATAGGCTATTATTGCAAATATTGTAGATAATAATAAAATGCAAATATAATTATGTAAACATAGAGCAAACAATATTGTAGAATATGCATATGGATATAAATAATTAATTTAAATCCCTCTAAATAATTTGGGATTAATAATTAGTAGATATTTAACAATTACAAATCGAACAAATCAATTCTGAAAGCTTTTAAAATTATAGAAACTACTTATATGATTCCTATATATTGGGTGATAGTGCAAAATGATATTTTGAAACTATATGGAATATTTTATAAAATATGAGGGAAAATTTGGGTATCAACAGGTATCACAGCCTCGGTGCCATATACCAACATGTATGGCGTTGCCCCGGTGGATGTTCTCATGGTGGTCCGATAACCCAACAAGGTGAAGGATAATTTCTCGTTCCATTGCCTGTGATTGTCCATTATCTTTCGTAAGATTTTCTTGATGTTGTTATTGGCTGCTTCTACTGCTCCATTCACTTGTGGCCTTTAGGCTGTGGAATTACGGTGGACGATTCTGAACTTCTCGCAAATCTCCCTCATGAGATCGCTATCGCGATTGGCTGCATTGTTAGTGATAATCGACTCTAGTATCACGAATCGGCAGACTATATTGTTACAGACGAAATCTGCTACCACTTTCTTTGTGATGCCCTTGTATGTAGAGGCTTGACTCACAAGTCATCCCTAAAAGAGAAAGTTTCAAGTACCTAGGGTCAATTATTCAGGGTGATGTGGAGATCAATGGGGATGTCACGCATCGTATCGGGGTGGGGTGTATGAGATAGAGGTTAGCGTCTAGAGTCTTGTGTGACAAGAATGTGTCACCGAAACTTAAAGGTATGTTTTATAGAGTGGTGGTTAGACCGGCCATGTTGTATGGGGCTGAGTGTTGGCCAGTAAAGATATTACATATCCAGAAGATGAAAGTAGCAGAAATGAGGATGTTGAGATAGATGTGTGGGTACACTAGGATAGATAAGATATGGAATGAGGATATTCGGGAGAGGGTGGGCGTGGCTCCCTTCGATAACAAGATACGATAAGCGAGGCTTAAATTGTTCGGCAATGTGTGGAGAAGGAGCATAGATGTCCCGGTTAGGAGGTGTGAGTAGTTGGCTTTGGCAGTTACGAGAAGAGATAGAGGGAAACCTAAGAAGTATTGGGGCGAGGTGATCAAGTAGGACATGAAGCGACTTCAGATTTCTGAGGACATGGCCCTTGATAGGAAGGTGTGGAGGTCGAGCATTAGGGTTGTAGGTTAGGGGGTAGTCGAGCATTTCTCCTCGTTGGACCGGTTGGTCCGATAGTGTGTTGTCTAGGATTGATAGCGGTTTTTGTTGTGTTTCACATTGGGTTGGCCTTTCCATTTATTTCTTGTCTTTTACAATGCTATTACTATTTTTTTGGTTTCTGTTATTGTTACGAATCTATTTTCTATGAGTTGAGGGTCTCCCGGAAACAACCTCTCTATCCCTCCGGGGTAGGGGTAAGGTCTACGTACACTCTACACTCCCTAGACCCCACTAGTGAGTTTCTACTGGGTTGTTGTTGTTTGTTGTTTGTTTGGCCTTGTATGTAGAGGCATCGACCCATTTGGTGAAGTAGACAATTCCTACCAGGATGAAACAGTGTCCGTTTGATGCGGCAAGCTCTATAGGTGCAAACACGTCCATTCCCCAAGATGCCAGCGGCCAAGGAGAACTCATTACATTCAGCTCGTTAGGTGGAACCCGAATGAAATCCCCATGAATCTTGAATTTGTGTCACTTCTGCACGTAACAGATACTATCACTTTCCGTGGTCATCCAAAAGTATCCGGCTCTCAAAATCATTTTGGCCAAAGTGAAGCAATTCATATGAGGTCCACATGTTCTTGCGTGTATTTTATCTAGTAATCTGGTTGCTTCAGCAGCATCTACACATATTAACAAACACAATTCTGGGGTCCTCCTGTATAGGACTTCCCCGTTATGAAATAAGTGATTTGCTAGCTTTCTGAGTGCTTCTTTCTCACCATTGGTTGCGTTCTCAAGATAATCCCTTGTTTCAAGGAACCTTTTGAGGTCGTAGTACCATGGATTACCGTCTGGCTCTTCATCTACATGGAAACAGTACGCATACTGATCCCAAATCTATATCTCAATAGGGTCGATGTAATTCTTATCTGGATGTTGGTTCCTGGATGACAAGGTTGCGAGGGCATCGACAAACTCGATCTGGATTCTTGGGATATGTTTGAACTGGATTTTAGTGAAGTTCCGGCTTAGCTCTTTCACGCAATGCAGGCACAGAAGGATCTTGACATTCTTGGTAGTCCATTCTCCTTGGACTTGATGTATTAGTAGATTAGAATCTCCTATGACTAGAAGCTCCTTGATGTTCATGTCAACTGCCATCCTAATCTCGAGGATGGAGGCTTCATACTCGGCCATATTATTAGTGCAAGGGAACTTTATCTTAGCTAAACCCGGGTAATGCTGTCTTGATTCGGATATTAAGATTGCCCCAATCCCTACTCCTTTGATATTTTCTGCTGCGTCAAAAAATATTCTCCATCCCGGGTACTACTCTGCGATGTCTTCCTCGGCGAACAACAATTCTTCATTCGAAAAGTATGCAGTGAGTGGCTTGTAGACATTGTCCACTAGTTTCTCTGCAAGGTGATCAACTAACACTTGTCCCTTGATGGCCTTCTGTATTACGTACACAATATCGAAATCACTGAAAAGAATTTTCCATTTGGCCATTTTTCCTGTAGGCATCGGCTTCTGGAAGATGTACTTGAGCGAGTCGAGCCGGGATATCAGATGTGTGGTGTATGCTGACATGTAATGTCTCAACTTCTGGGCGATCTAAGTCAAAGCGTAGCAAGTCCGCTCTATCAAAGTATGCTTGGCTACATACAGTGTAAACTTCTTGCTCAAGTAATACATGGCATGCTCCTTCCTCCTGATCTCATCGTGTTGTCCCAACACGCATCCAAATGCATTGTCCAGAACAGAGAGGTATAGTAACTGCGACTTCCTTGGTTCGGGAGGAACTAACACTGGTGGCTTTGATAGATTCTCCTTGATTAGGTTAAAGCCTTCTAACACTCTTCTGTCCATTTTATGGCAGCATCATTTTTCAACAGCTTGAAAATAGGTTCGCAGATTACCATATACTGGGCTATGAATCTGCTGATGTAGTTTAACCTGCCAAGGAAGCTTATCACGTCCTTCTTGCTCTTAGGCGGCGGTAGGTCTTGACTGGCTTTGATCTTTGAAGGGTCCAATTTTGTCCCTTTCCTGCTGACGGTAAAACCTGACAACATTCCAGCAGGGACTCCGAATGCACCCTTCGCAGGATTAAACATTAAATTGTACCTATGCAAACGTTCGAATAACCTCTTCAAGTCATTCAAATGCTCTGCACTCTTTCGAGAATTGATGATGACATCGTCCACATATACCTCGATTTCCTTGTGGATCATATCATGAAAGAGGGCCATCATGGCCCTCATGTAAGTAGCATTGACATTCCTGAGGTCGAATGGCATGACCCTGTAGCAATACACTCCCCATGGCATAGTGAATGCTGTCTTCCTCGCATCTTCTTCACACATCAGGATCTATTAATACACAGTGAAACAATCCACGAATGACTGTAGCTCGTGCTTCACACAATTGTCGATAAATATATGAATGTTTGGTAAATGTAAATCATCCTTTGGACTAGCCTTGTAAAGATCTCGATAATCCACACATATCCTGATCTTCTCATCTCTCTTCGGTACCAGTACAATATTTGCCAACCATGTGGGTTAATTGGTGATTCTCACCACACTTGCCTCGATCTGTTGAGTGACCTCTTCTTTTACTCTCAGACTCAAATTTGGCTTGAACTTTCTGGGTTTTTGTTGAACTGGAAGTCTTGTAGGATCAGAAGGCAATCAATGCGTGACAGTATCGGTACTCAATCTGGGAATGTCGTCATATGACTATGCGAACACATCACTGTATTAATGGAGGAGCTCGACCAGTTCTTCATTCTGTTCTACTCCTAAATGGATGTTGATTCGTGTTTCTTTCATGTCTTCTTCGCTTCCCAAGTTGATTACTTCTGTTTCTTCAAGGTTAGGCTTCGTCTGGCTTTCTAACTGCTAGATCTCTTGTAGAAGGTTATTAGGCATCATGCTCTCGTCGCATCTCCTTGTATCCTGGATCATTTTTCTCGAAGGCTTCATCACATATCATAATCGCAGAACGTGAGTTTTTATCAGTTTGATTACTGAAAATAAAAACTAAGTAAATGAAGAGATAAATAAATTTGCAATAATTTAAAGAAAGCAATTCTTTTATTTCATCATAAGGGGAACATCTAAGTGTTCGAGGAGGGAATTGACAAAAAAGTACAGGCACGGTTTAGGCCTCAATTGACCGTACATTTGTTTCCAAATTACTACAATTTCATGCTACCAAGACTCCAAGCAAACCAGAGATAGGTTGGCAGTCCAATTTTGCTAGTCCTCTCATAGTTCGAAATCTTGGATGGTCGGTGTCTTGATGTCATCTTCATCGCAGCATTCCTCGAGCATAGTCATGAACAATCTTCGCATTCCTTCTACGATGTCATCCTCTAGTGTTGAGCTATAACCAAGACCCGGAACACACTTTGGCACAAAAGCTTTCTTCCTGAAGCTACATGCGTATGTCTTCCTAGTTGGAGGCTGATACCCTAAGGCAACTCTACCCTTTTGTCCCCTAGGCTCAATTGGCTCTGTTATCCCATCAGATCAAGCTCCCATCTCGATCGCATGAAAAGCGACCCCATCCAATCCTTCTATAAACGGAACTACATGTTCTAGATAAGGTGACCGACTCTATTCATCGTGAATTACAATCTCTTGGCAACCCCATTCGAACTTCATACACTTATGGAGAGTGGATGGAACTGTCCCTACCTTGTGTATCCATGGCCATCCCAGCAACAAGTTGTATGATGCTGAAATGTCCATTACTTGAAACGGTATCAGGAACTCAACTGGTCAAATCTACATAGCTAAATAGATTTCTCTAATGACGTGTTTTGGCGACCCGTCAAAAGCTCTTACTCTTACATGGCTTTCGTTCACTTCTTCAAATGAACACTCGGCTCTCGTAAAGTAAACAACGGGCAAATATTAACTGTGGATCCTCCATCAACAAGAACTCGCGGCACCACTTTATCCCCGCACTTGACTGGGATATGCATGTCTCTATTATGAACCACACCTTCTATAGGAAGTTCGTCTCTTCAGAAAGAAATCATGTTTGCCTCGACCATTCTTTCAATGATTGCTGCCAATGCCTCGCTGGTAGCATCTTTGTGACTATCATAACTCATCAACAGATCCATGATCGATCTATGTGCAGGGGTTTTCTTCCACTATTCCTCCACAAAATATTCTTTAGCTAGCATCTTCCTCCAAAAGTCTGCCTCATCGGCATCTATTATGTTCCTTCTTTGAATCTGTTCTCCACCTGGATTTCCTCGGTTTACCTCCTCTGAGGCGTAACACCTTCCTGACTTGGTCATTCCGCAAGCAGCTGCGGAATCCATCATCTTGCCTTTTCCTCTCTACCGGTACGTCCATAAAACTATCATATATTCCCGATCCTCCTCATTCCTAACGGCGGTGGTGGACTATTGTTGGTATGTCTGGACCATCACCGAAGGTTTCAACTGTACAATGATCAATGGATTGTGATCGACGTGGAACACTTGCAGCTTTGGCATTCCCCATTGTGACAATAGTCCCTTTCAGGTCATACTCTTCATCCAAAGTGATCATGTTGGCTCCTTGGTTCCTATGGTTTGGCAGTGGGTTACGGTTCACATTCAGTTGAGATAGGGTACATTGAATGGCTCCACTTTTGATCAGCGACTCAATTTCGTTCTTCAGCCTGAACAATGCTCGGTATCATGCCCCGGCACACCTGAATGGTAGACGCATCATTTGGCTGCATCAAAGTACTTGGAATGTTGTTCGGGAATTCTACATTCTACTGGATATATTAGGCCAGCTCTTCTCAGCCTCTCAAACAATTGGGCTAAGGTTTAAGTAACTGGGGTATAGTTTTTGGGATCTCTTTCCTTAAAATTTGGGAGTGGTCGGGGTTCATAGGCATGTTGAATCTTATGGGTGGTAGTTTGAATTGAAGCGCATGGTCGTGGTGGATTTGGATTTATATGGGCGCGAGGTGGGTTATATTGAGGTTGGGTGTTATATATGATTGTGTGTTGTATACTGGATCATAGGTAGGTCTGTGTGAATGATAGGTATTTATAGGGTAAGCGTTGTTTTGATGGGGTGGACTAGATTGGTAGTAGGGAAAGATCGCTGATACTTTTTCCTTCTTCTTATTTCCACTACTTATAGAACTAGACTGGATTACTTTGCTGGCTGCTTGCAGTGCAACCATAGATTGTATCTTTCTTGATTTGATGCCCTCTTCCAAAAAGTCTCCCATCTTAACCAGCTCGGGAAACTTCTGCCCTATCATGCCCATCATCTTTTTCAAAGTAAATTCCTGGTTAGGCCTTGATGAAGTATTTGGTCATCTCATTGTCGTCTAGCGGGGGTTGGGTTCTGGTAGACTCCAACCTCCAGCGGCATGCATACTCTTTAAATGATTCTAATGGCTTTTTCTGCAAATTCACCAGGGCGAACCTGTCTAGAGTAAGTTCGGTATTAAAACGGAAGCGGTTGATGAAATCCTCTGCCATATCATGCCATTCTCTCCAATTTCTGGGGTCCTGGCGGGTGTACCAAGTGAGTGCCTCTTCTGTCAAATGCTTTATAAATAACTTCATCCTCAATTTATCATTCCTTCCTACTCCAACCAGCTGGTCGCAGTAGGCTATCAAGTGTGCACGGGGATCACCTGTCCCATCAAAGATGTCTAATTTTGGAGGCTTATACCTACTGGCATGTCCATATCAGGGCGTATACATAAATCTTCATAATATAGACTCTCTCACCTTGCTTCCCTCTCCATTTCAGCATACTTATCAATTTTATAAGGCAACCTGACCGTGACCGGCATTGTGAGGGAGGTTTCTGAAGTGGCATATATGGGTGGAAGATACCACTCGTATGTAGCGGTGTGTACCACATGTATGTGTTGGGTTTTAGTGTTGGCAAAGGTGACGCCGCCACAAGGAAGGGTATGAATATTTTTAGTGTCGACCGGTTGGTTTTGTGGTGTCTGGACATTGTTTGGTAGATAAGGTGTGTTACGCGGCGCTTTCCTGAAGTTCCTTGGAAGGGCGACGTAAGGCTAAGCAACCGATGTCAGTACGGTGGCTATCCGCCAACTGAGGTCCCCTCCGTACGCTAGACTAGATTGTCAGTGCCGTATGGGAAATCCAATGTCATGGGCAATTAAAAGAGAGAAGAAAAGAGAATCGAGAATGAAAGAAAGCTTGATTGCATTGAATGGAAGCTATTACAGATAAACAAGACGGTGTTGGGGGGGAGAGACACCAGTACAGAGAATTGTTTGCTTGCTTGAAAGTTTTGATTGCTTGCTCCCCCTTAATAATGCTTAAAACAAATAAACCAAAGTTACATGACTAGATCTATGAAAGCTGGAAAATCACACTTAAAGAAAGTGCAGCAAAATTACTCTATATTTACAATGAAAAGGACTTATTCTTCTACAAAGCAGAAACAAGTCCGTTGGCAGCAACTTTGTCTTTAGCATCAGGGTCTACGCGCGCGGCATTGTTGGCATCTGCCTGTGGCTGGGCGTTGGCGATGGCTATCGGTGGGGCGACAGAGGCACATGCGCGCTTGTCACTTGGAGCTGCCGAGACCATGGGGCCGACTGTGGCGACGGGCGTTGGGAGGCTAGCCAGGATGCCACGGGGCGCGTCCAAGGGGTCATGGGGCATGGTTGGAAAGCCGCCCATGACATTCTCCCCCACCTGAGTTGGCGACGTCCTCGGCGCCTTACTTGCAAGGTAATCATCAATCAGGCTCTTGTAGGCTTTGAGGTTTGTTCCCCTCTCCCAAGTATTCTCCTCTGCATCACATCCCTGCCATTTCACCAAGAACTCCTGGTGATCTTTTCTTGAGGCGTGAATCACTCGATCATCAAGAATAGCTTCAGCACGCCTTTTCCCGGTTGAATTGGGACCTCGAATACTTGGTATTGTGAGTTGGCTTCGTGAAGGATCCTCCATATCTTCCCGAAAAGGTTTCAGGAGACTGACATGGAAAACAGGATGGATTTTCCACCAAGCTGGGGTATCCACCCGGTATGCAACTTTCCCAATGCGCCTTTCAATGGACAAGGGTCCAATATATTTTTGCAATAGGCGAGGGTCATGGACCCCTGCAAACAAGTACCGCTTTGGGATTTTGACCATCACTTTGTCTCCCACCTGATATTCAACAAAGCGGCGATTCTGATCAGCATGCCTCTTCATCCGCTTTTGGGCTTTGACAAGATAGCTCCGCACTATCTCCAAATTTTGTTTCCATTCTTTTGAGAAGCTAGCAGCCCGAGGAGATTTTGACATGTTTGGTGCGTTCACTGTGTGTGGGAGTAGCGGTTGCTGTCCGGTAACAATTTCAAAAGCGCTTTTGTTGGTACTTGAGCTCTTTTGTGAATTGAAACACAGTTGAGCAGCATCCAGAAGCTTCACCCAGTTCTTCTGCGATCCGGTCACAAAGTGCCGGAGATATTCCTCTAGCATGCCATTGAATCGCTCCGTCTGGCCATCAGATTGCGGATGAAAACTTGAGCTATGACTCAATTTTGACCCGAGACACTTAAAGAGTTGGGTCCAAAAATTGCTAGTGAAGCGTGAGTCGCGATCACTAACAATGTCTTTAGGAAGGCCCCAATATTTGACGACATGAGAGAAGAATAGTCGAGCTGTATCTTCTGCTGATATATATTGTGGGGCTGCTATAAAGGTAGCATACTTGGAAAACCGATCCACCACAACCAAGATAGTTGTGAGATCTCCGACCTTGGGCAATCCGGTGATGAAGTCCAGGGAAACGCTTTCCCAAGGTCTTTTTGGGACAGCTAGTGGTTCCAAGAGCCCTGCCTGCGTCAAGCGGTCTGACTTGTCTTTCTGGCATACTAGACAAGTCTTCACATACTGAGCGACGTCATCGACCATTTGAGGCCAATAATATGCACGGCGAAGCAATGCCATGGTGCGTTCCTCGCCGGGATGACCGGCCCACAAAGTATCGTGGCATTCCGCCAGAAGAGCCCGTCGCAGATCTCCTCCCTTAGGAACATAGAGTCGGTTCCCTTTCACTTTCAGGAACCCATCTTCGGTGTAGAACTGGCGAGTCTTGCCCTGTCCTACCAAATCAACCAAATACTGTGCAGCAGGATCCTTGATGAGTAGCTCCTGTATCTGGTCTTTTATGGTGGTGGTTACTTCGCTTCCCTTTAGGGCGGCGAGTACACACACCGATGCTAGATCAGCTCTCCGACTGAGTGCATCAGCAACATGATTGGTCTTTCCACTTCGGTACTCCAGGTTGAAGTGAAATTCCGCTAGGAGTTCCTGCCACCTAGCCTGTCGACCATTCAGCTTTGGCTGGGTCATGAAATGGCTAACGGCTGTGTTGTCTGTCTTGACCACGAATGGGGCTCCCAGTAGATAATGCCTCCAAAGGCGTAAGCAATGAACGACAGCCAATAATTCTTTCTCATGGGCGGCATAGCGCCGCTCTGCATCCTTCAGTTTCCGGCTCTCGTACGCTACGGGATGCCCTTCTTGTAGCAATACTCCACCAAGTGCATAGTCGGAGGCATCCGTTTGCACTTCGAATGGCTTGGCCAAGTCAGGGAGGGCCAAGACAGGGCTACTAGACATAGCCATTTTCAATGAGTCGAAGGCCTCTGCCCGCTTGGGGCCCCAATCCCACGGGGTGGCCTTCTTGAGAAGTTCTGTCAGCGGCACTGCAATGAGGGAGTAACTTTTCACGAAACGCCGATAGAAGTTGCATAGGCCAAGGAACGACCTCAAGGCATGGATATCCTTAGGAGGCGGCCATTCTGTAATGGCCTGAATCTTCTGCTGGTCCATCTTAATCCTCCCTTCCTCGATGACATGTCCGAGGAAGTCAATTTGTTTCTGAGCAAAGGAGCACTTGGATAGCTTCGCATATAATTCGTGCTCCCGCAATCGGGTTAGGACCTTCCGCAAATGCTCCAGATGTTCTTCCAGTGTCTGGCTATATACCACAATGTCATCCAAATAAACCACGACGAATTCATCAATGTATTCTCGGAAGACCTGGTTCATCAAGGTGCAAAATGTGGCCGGCGCGTTAGTCAAGCCAAAGGGCATAACCAAGAAGTCGTACGACCCATATCTTGTCACACAGGTCGTCTTGTGCTCATCACCATCTGCGATCCGAACTTGCCAATAACCTGTCCTCAGGTCTATTTTGGTGAATACCGTGGCACCACCCAGTCTATCAAACAAGTCTGCCATTAGTGGAATAGGGTACTTGTTTTTCACGGTGATTTTGTTTAGAGCACGGTAATCTACGCAGAGTCGTAAACTACCATCATGTTTCTTTTGGAATAGCACAGGGGACCCGTATGGGGACTTGGAGGGCACGATGATCCCTATGTCTAGCATTTCCGTCAATTGTCTCCGAAGCTCGGAGAGTTAGGGTTGTGACATTCTGTACGGTGCCCGGGCAGGTGGCTTCGCACCCGGCACCAACTCAATCTCTTGGTCCACAGTTCGCCTAGGCGGAAGATGCTTTGGCATGTCTTGTGGCATGATGTCTTCAAATTCAATAAGCAACTCCTTCACGGGTGCATGAATGGGACCCGAGGAACGTTCTATATATTCGATGCAGAGGGTAGCCAGGAACGTGGGTTCATGTCTTTTTACCCCCTTCTTCAACTGCAAGGCCGAGATGTTCTCGGCTGCCATCTTCATGGGAATGCACGGAATAATGCAGGGCTTGGCCCCATTTGCTCCCATCATCAGTAGCATATCTGTATACGGTGCGGGCATGGTATTGGTCTCTCTCATGAATTCCAACCCCACTATTAGCTCAAAGTCATCAATGATAACTACGCGCAGGTTGAACTTTCCTTCATAAGGGCCAAGATTCACTAGTACTTCTTTGGCTATTCCACCCACTGGTTGAGGTGGTGAGTTGATAGCCTTCACACGACCTTTGCCCTTTCCTACAACTAGTCCAAGATGCTCCACCTGAGTCGAGGTTTAGTAGTTGTGGGTGGCACCCGTGTCTATCATTTCCCGAATGTGCTTGCCATTTACCTTCATGTCAACGAACATTAAGGTCCTCTCTTTATGAGGAGGAGCCCTCTCATTCGCCTTATTCTTTCCTTTCCTGGAAATTGGACAAGGGTCCTTCTTCTTGCGGATACCAGCACTGGTTCCCGTTAAGGGCTCAGAAATGGAGCCAACAATTGCATTGAATGCACCTACTAGCTCGGTCTGGTCCGCATCATCGGCGTCCTCATCTGTCCCATCCTCAAAAGCTTGATGGGAGTTCATCTGTGCATGAGGGCATTCATTATTCCAATGTGTCCCGCCTCAATGATGGCATCATGAGGGGAGCTTCCTCCCCCGATCATTGTTGTTAGATGCAGCACTAGTACTGCCTGAAGAGGGAGCCTTAGATTTGGGTGCACCCCGGTCTCCTCCACTTCTGCTAGGACCACCATTGTTTGGCTGGCCCCCTTTGTATCCTCATCGGACAGGCTGTTACGGCCTATCCTTCCGGGCTTCCACTTGGTAATCCCTAAGGCACTCTGCTGCTTGGATTGCCTTAAGTAACGCGTCTACCCTTTGTCTCTGCAACTCCATCCAGTCATAAGGTTTCAACCCTTCCAGGAAGGTGAAGAGTTTGTCTTTGTCCCCCATGTCACAGATGTTCAGCATGAGCGCAGAGAATTCCCACACGTAATCTCGCACTGATTTTGTCTGGCGGAGCTCCCGTAACTTTCTCCTGGCATTGTACTCAACATTTTCGGGGAAGAACTGTAGGCGTATGGCTGCCTTCAGTTCTGCCCATGTCTCGAGGGCATCTTCACCAGCCTTGATGGCTTCGTACTTCACCCGCCACCAGAGTTTGGCATCACCCTGAAGATACATGGCAGCAGTTGCTACCTTCTTAGCTTCTTCTAGGCCTCCCACGACATCAAAGTATTGCTCGATGTCGAAAATGAAATTTTCCACTTCTTTGGCATTCCGAGTTTCACTGTATGGCTTTGGCTCAGGAAGTTTCAGATTTTGTGTCATAGGGGCAAGGTTCACACCACCCCCAAATTGGTTTTCGCCTCCTCGAAGTAGGCCTTGTAAAGAAGCATTGACAACATTGAGCTGGCCTGTCAAGTTGTCTATAGTATGCTGCATGGCAGTCACCCTGTCTGCCTCTTGTTCCCTGTTGGCTAAATTCTCGGCACGCTCCTACTGGAGGGCCTCAAATTTACCAAAAAATTTAGCTGCCTCTATGGCTGCCATTTCTCGGTCTCCTTTAGAGTCGCGACTGATATTTTCTATGCCAACTTTGGCCTAGATGAGTCTACGGTCCAGGTCATCCAACCTTTGCACTAGGCTGGTCTTTAGATCAGGCACCATTTCCACGATGGGCCGTAATGCGTCAACCGTTTCCTCAAGGGTCGCAATGCGATCCCCATAATTCACCATGGTCAGAAATGGTGGTAATTGCAATGTAATCCCTCATCCGATGTCGAGTCTAGGCTCTGATACCTACTGTTACGCGGTGCCTTCCTGAAATTCCTTGGAAAGGCGACGTAAGGCTAAGCAACCGATGTCAGTACGGTTGCTGTCCGCCAACTGAGGTCCCCTCTGTACGCTAGACTAGATTGTCAGTGCCGTACGGGA
>AWOL01S0026738.1:2711-20131 GCA_000715115.1 Nicotiana otophora | reverse complement strand
ATGAGTTTGGCATGATCTAAACTTATCTCCACATGCGAATGAGGACCGAGGACATAATTTCTTTCCAAGTTTACACAATCCACAAGCCGAGTGGTAAACTTCAATTTTCCCTTGTGTTACGATGCTTATGNTGATATTGAAGTAGTAGCAGCAACAGTAGTAACTGAAGTTGCAGTACTTTTGAAACAGGGAGGATTAATACTTCTAGGTGTAGCAAAACCAGGTGGTAGTTCTGAATCAGAGTTTTTCCCTATCATTGTTACTTCCCTAGATGCAAAGATTACTTAAAAGGGTTCTTTTAAAGCCAAAAAAAGACTGAAAATGATTTTTTTTTTCTTGGTAGAAAAGATGATGGAAATGACAAGAATGGTAAAATTTGTTTCACTGTTCTTTGTGCAAGAACACTAGTAATAGCCAGGGAAGTAATTAAGTGTGGGAAAAGGACAGGAAACAGACCAAGAAAAAAGACGAGGTGTGATTACTTTTAAGTGTAGGACATTTGACTGCTCCTAATTCCTACCGCAGAAAAATTTTAAAAACTAAAATAAAAAGATAGCAAATGTAGCAAATATTGTTAAAATTTCTCAATGTTATTATATAATCTTATTATTATAGTTTCAGACGAGCTATGTATAAAAGAAAAGGAAAAAAAAAAGGAAGATGTCAAATCTGCATTACAGTACACAGGATCAAAGATAGCTCGAATTGGAAACGAAAAAGTTGAAACTTGGCAAATGATAAAACAGGAAATTATTAGAGTAATTTTATCTTTGATTTATCTTTAGCTTTATGAGGGAGTATTGAGTCCGGAACCAAAGTGTGTATTTTTGGACTCAAGCGACCAAAATAGGTAAAATAAATAACTGGACACCATAATATATATATAGCGCGGTTATTCACCGCGCTATACCTTAACGGCACGTTTGTACGTTAAGGTATTGCGCGGTGAATAACCGCACTATAGGTATAGCGCGCATATATACAGCGCTATACATAAATGTTGGGCCCACCAATAATTCTTCTTCACTTAACTAACACACTAATAATTCATAGGGGTATAGCGCGGATATTTAAGGCACTATACATCAAATAATTGTACCCCGGACTGGCTTTTTCGGAAGTTATCTTCCGAAATATTTGTTTGTTAAGTTATTTTTCATTTTGTCATAATGTCCGAAGAGAGAAAAATTAGGGTTTCATTATATTGGGGGTGAGGTTATGGTGGAGAATAACCTAGTACGCTATAGTTGTTCTCCACAATGTCATGTTAAGTTGCCACTTACAATGGAGTACGATGCATTGGTGTCGTTGTTATGTAAAAAATAAGTGTGAGCAAACGTTCGGTGATTATTAAAGTAACCGGAAGATATTCATATTCTATTACTCTGTAAGGGGTTGCTTGTTATGCTGAGTTTAACATCGAAGACGATGAAACTTTGACAGATTTTTTGAGGACTCCGGATGAACACCGGGGCCTTCTTGTAATAAAAATGTTGGAAATATACATCAAGGCTGAAGACGTTCGCAATAATGAAGTTCAGCAAAGTAGGGATATCCCTCAATCATTGGGTGGTTATTTTGGGCAGATTTAGCCGAACAGGTTCCGGGTGAATGAGTTTGGCATGATCTAAACTTATCTCCACATGCGAATGAGGACCGAGGACATAATTTCTTTCCAAGTTTACACAATCCACAAGCCGAGTGGTAAACTTCAATTTTCCCTTGTGTTACGATGCTTATGTTTCTGTATTGAATTTATATTAACACTCATATATTCCACAAGGGGTACCGGCCAGATATGAATTTTACAAGTTATGAACTAACAGACAGTTGGAATATGCCTAGTTTTGGTGTGTTGGATCATGGTGGTCCATCTGGGAGTCATCACCAACAGGATAATGTGCATCATGGAATATCAACACATTATGATTTGTAAGTAAAGTAATAAAGTGTATATGTAAAGTTTGTATGAATTTGAGAAACTCATTATTTTATTGGTTGTGTAGTAAAAACGAGCAACTTGAAGGTCATGTCCTTACTCAATTGTCCGAAGACGGCATATTTAATCAGGATCTGGAAGATGCGCAGAGTCAGGAAGAGAATAGTGATTATGACAACAATGCTGATGAGTCTGGAGATGACACACCCTTCCCTGATGAGGGTGATGATGATGAGGACGAGAATGCTGGACCTGATTTGATGAGGGAGCATGCTCTACCTCCTGTTAGACCAAGAGTGTACGAGTCCCATGTGTCATTTCATTCAAGGGAGATTCCCTACCTTGATCATTTTCCAAGAATGCCGGATGTGGATGCCCTCACAAAGGGATCTTGACAAAATTCGGACAACAATGTAGGATGAATCTAGAGCAGCGGTGCTGTCAAAGGGCATGCTTTTTGTTGATAAAGAGCGCCTAAGCAGGGCGGTGCGAATGTACAGCATAAAAGAGTGTCGTGAGATCGTAGTGCATGAGTCATCTCCGGAATTATACAAGGTTATTTATCGTAGATAGTTTCAAGGTTGTAATTGGATGCTGCGTGCAAGGAAGCTAAAAATAAATATGTGGGTTGTGGGTAAATACATTGGCACCCACAATTGTGAAATGGACACATTCAGTGGGAATCATTTTAACTTGATTGTTGACTTGATTTCTCTTATCTTGATTTCACACGTTGAAGCATCCATAAGATACAAGATCAAAGAGTGTATAGCATCTGTCCACCAGGTATATGGAAGTACTATTACCAAAAGAAAGGCATTTCTCGGGTGCAAATGTGCATTTGAAATTGTTTATGGTAACTAGAATAAGTCATTTTCATCTCTACCCAGGTACATGGCCGCATTTCAACACTTTAACCCTAGGACTATTGTTGAATGGAAGCTAGCGGAGTCTAGGAATACATGTGTTCTGTGCATTTAAACCAGCCATTGATGGTTTTGTGCATTATCGGCCGGTAATATCCATAGATGTCACTCATGTCTATGGAAAGTATGATATTAAGTTGTTGATCGCTATTGCAGTAGATGCTAATGGAAGTATATTTCCCCTAGCATTTGCTATTTTTGCCAATGAAAGCCAAGAGACATGGACATTATTTTTGAACCACTTGAAGGAGCACGTTGTCAGACATCGTTCAGGTATTTGTCTAATATCTGATCGGCATGGCGGTATTTTAAGTTCAGTACAAAATTTAAGTGCATGGAAGGATCGTATGCCTACCACCGTTACTGTGTGAGGCATCTGAAGGCCAACTTCCAGAGGACTTATCCGAACAAGGACTTGCATTATGTAATGTGGATGGCTGCAACAGATTACCAAGAATGTAAATTCAGGAGGTGAATGGAATTGATCAGGCAGGAAGACCAAGGAGCCTATAGTTGGTTGATGCGACATGAGCTTGACAAGTGGACTTTGCATGCGGATGGTGACAGAAGATAGGGAATTATGACTACAAATGTGTCAGAGTCTTTCAACAGGTTATTGAAATCTGCACGTGGATTGCCTGTCACTGTCATGGTGCGGATATCATTCAAGCAGATGGCGGAGAGGTTTGTTGAAAGATATATAGGTGCATCGTCATTGATGGAAAGGGGTGTTGAATATATTCCAATACCAATGAAAATATTTGAGAAATACAGGAAGCAAGCACAGTGGCATTCATTTTTGCAGTATTGCAACAAGCGAAATATTTTTGAAGTTCGCACTGCTATTCATCACAACCGGGGGAATAATACACACACCGTAAATGAAGCCAGAATGTTATGCTCTTGCGGAAAATGGTCCATCTATCACATGCCGTGCTCACATGCTATGAAGTGCTTTCAACATATAAGTTTCGTGGCAATGAGGTTCGTTGATAAAGAATATAGTGTTGCTGCATACTTAAACACCTATAGTGGACAGTTGCAGCCAGAGGATGTTGAGCATTATTGGCCACCAGAACCATTTAAATGGTGTATAACAAGTATTATGTACGTTAACGATAAGTGCAAAAAAGAATGCATATACGGAACCAAATGGATGTTAGTGATACCGTTTATGCGCGTAAATGTGGCATATGTTTGCAAACAGGACAAGACCGTCGTAAATATCCTTCAGCTGGTTTGGGTAGCGGTGGTAATTCATATCCCGATGGAAGTTCATCCAATGTGCTAAATTATCAAGGATACACGTAGTGTTTTGTTGCAGTAATTTGTTGTAATAAGTGTATGTAAATGTTCAGCTTGCAAAATGTATGAAATAAAATTATGTTTCCAATGGGTTAAATCTAATTGATATTTAGCATTAATATTTCAGTACAACATTTAACATACACCCCAAGAAATAAAACAATTGTCATTCGCCATTATCGTCGATGAACGGGATTCCCGACATGAAGTCGGGTAACGCTGCGATACCAGCCCATATTCTCACGCTCACTATCTGTACGCTCAGGTGCATGGGGTGGAGGAATCAGGTCATACCTCTTGTCCCAAACCTCAATCTAGGCCTCTAGCTAGTCCACGTATATCTAGTCAACTAGGGAACGATCATCCCGCTGGTAATATGTCCTAAGACAAGCGGGCGGGATAGGTACAAGCTGCGGTCGACCAAAGTGGCAAAGGACTCGCTCGGTGGCATGATGCTCGACAATATCGAGACATATCCATGGGACAGAAGATCTCCACATAGCTCGATCGCGGGAGCAATAATCGGGCAAACTAGCTATGAGCACGTCATTGTATGGCCTCCATATGAAATATTAATTAAACACAAGAATCGTGAGTAAACGCAACACATATAAAGCCAGGCCAAGTAAACTTAAGTATACATGTACCTGCGTGCTTTCAAGCAAATCCAACAAATCCCTGTATAAGGGAGATGATGCCTAGCTTTGACCTCGCGTCCGTACCCTCGCCTATCAACCCACCTCCTAGCTAAAGGGAGAAACGGTGGAGGTGGTGCATCCGGAGCGATGGGTGGTAGAGGTGGCTGGAACTGCAGAAATCGCTCCCAGGCCCAAAACTAATATACATTGTGGACTTAAAATTTAAGTTATTATTTTACTATGTATGTTATAATCATGAAAAGAATTGACTATGTTTTCACATGCAGCAGCGGCAAAAATCCGGCAACGTCTCTCTGGGTGCCCATGTTCGCCCAGCACATCTGCCTATACAGGTAACCTAGAACAGCTGCACCCTAGTTGTAACTAGGTAAATCATCTAGCCGCTCAAGATGACGAAGAAATCTCAAGCTGACAAGGTTTCCCGAAGTGTTCGGGAACAATACACCACCAAACATCAGTAACATCAACAATCTCGTGTACCGGTCGATAACCTCTGCCAGTGAATCATCCGCAATGTCCGCATCCATCGCCTCCAGATGCTGCCGGACGGGAGTCAATTGCAAACGACTGGCCCCACTCAATGCAGTCTCCTCCGTTGGTGAATCATCCGCAATGTTTGCATCCATCGCCTCCAGATGCTGTCGGACGGGCGTCAATTGCAAATGACTGGTCCCGATCAATGCAGTCTCCTCCGCTTTTTGGAAACCGATGATTCGTTGCAACATCTGCAGATATTGCAATCCCGTATATTCTCTAAGAGCATGCAGGTAAGCTACAAGTAGTCCATCAACTGGCAGACCAAAAAGAACCTCCACATCCTCAAGCATGATGGTAGCCTCGCCTATGGGTAGATGAAACGTGTACGTCTCCGGTCGCCACCGCTCTATCATAGCCGTGATCAACGCCCAGTTGAACTGCAACCGACCGATCTCTATGATCCGGTAGAAACCCGTATCCTGAAGGCGTCTATCTATATGGGGATGGAGTGGGTGGGCCCTAATAAACTCCCACATATCGTCTATACGTATGGCGAAATGTCTGGGACAAATACTGCCCATCCCATACGTATGAAGACCTATGCTCGGCCTGTAGCAATAGTAGCTCTAGCGATGCAGGTCCGGGATGCACATGCGGAACCTCCATGACGATGACTGTAAATTGAACAATATTAATTAAAGTATTTTTTCTTTTTAATTGCTTAACATCTTTAAATATATTCAATATCTTTAATATTAAAATTTATTCGATATTTTTACTATATTGTTACTTAGGTTGATACATTTTCTATATTATTATTTTATATGTTAATTCATTATTTTATATGTTGGTTTATCATTTTATATGTTAGTTTATTATTTTATATGTTACTTTATTATTTTATATGTTAATTTAACTATTTTATATGTTTGTTTATTATTTTATATGTTACTTTATTAGTTTATATGTTAGTTTGACTATTTTATATGTTTGTTTATTATTTTATATGTTAGTTTATTATTTTATATGTTAATTCATTATTTTATATGTTGGTTTATCATTTTATATGTTAGTTTATTATTTTATATGTTACTTTATTATTTTATATGTTAATTTAACTATTTTATATGTTTGTTTATTATTTTATATGTTACTTTATTAGTTTATATGTTAGTTTGACTATTTTATATGTTTGTTTATTATTTTATATGTTAGTTTATTATTTTATATGTTAATTCATTATTTTATATGTTGGTTTATCATTTTATATGTTAGTTTATTATTTTATATGTTACTTTATTATTTTATATGTTAATTTAACTATTTTATATGTTTGTTTATTATTTTATATGTTACTTTATTAGTTTATATGTTAGTTTGACTATTTTATATGTTTGTTTATTATTTTATATGTTAGTTTATTATTTTATATGTTAATTTATTATTTTATATGTTGGTTTATCATTTTATATGTTAGTTTATTATTTTATATGTAAGTTTGATAAATATTGTTGTTTTTAATGTTATTTTCTTACGTTTGTTGACTAGAATTCGAGAGAGTTTGTGTTTGAACTATCATCTTTTTCAGATATTTTTGGGTTTAACAGATAATTAAATGATTAATTTCAATAACTACAAAGATACTACGCTAAAGGGCACTACATTTTACTACACTAAAGGGCACTACATTACAACGGGCACAACATAACACTACAGGAAACTAAACAACATTAAAGTCACATATTAATATATGTACAACAATAACATCTATATAAGATTAATTATTCCTAAAATAACAATTTATCTATTTTACTAATCTCTTAGCACATAATAATCTAATCCGAATAAAAAATAACAAATTGATTTTATCACAAAACAATCACGAAAATACATATACCATAGTAAACAATAACTAATAAATATTTTTTTATAACAACTAAAAACATTAATTATTCATAAAATAACAATTTCTCTATTTTACTCATTTGTTTAGCACACTAATAATATAATCTGGATAAAAAATAACAAATTAATTAAATCGCAAAACAATCACGAAATAACATAGCACACAGTAAAAATAACTAATAGGCATTTTTTATACATGAGTATTAACAAAAAATAAGTCGGAATACCTCTATTTTAATTTTTTGGAAAGTTGAAGATTTGATGATTTGGAGCCGAAAAGAGCAATCCACTACGCGATAATGCCTTAGATACGATGTTAGCTTGCTACAATACTGAGAATCTACACTTTTTGTGCGACCGGTAGGCTCCAACTGAGCTTTTTTTCTTTAAAAATGCGGGGGGAGGGGGGACCGCTGTAATGGGGAAATTAAAGTGGGGAGAGGGGTTACTGCTTCGTCTGGTGGGGAAGGAGAAGGGCACGCTTTTTATATAGGTATAGCGCTCATACATACCGCGCTATACTATAGCACGGTATATACTATAGCTATACCTTCCCGCCCATTTTAGTTCAAATAAAGCGCGATTATTCACCGCGCTATACTTTAACGGACAAACGTGCTGTTAAGGTATAGCACGGTGAATAACCACGCTATATATATTATGGTGCCCAGTCTTTGTTTTTACCTATTTTGGTCGCTTGAGTCCAAAAAAAAACCACACTTTTGTTCCGGGCTCTGGAGTATTCAACGGCTGTGATCATAGGAATGGTCAGGTTTTCGGATTTCCTCAACTGAGCTCTGCAGAAAGGTGTAAGGAGATTTGAACTGAAACTAGAAATGGTAGCTACATTTTGTTTGGTTATAGGGGCAGAAAAATAACTCGGATATAAAATTAGAGATTATTTTATCCAGCGTTTGAATAGGATTTTATTTTTGAAAACAGAACAAAGACCCATTTGTCCATAAAATTTTGTCCTTTTTTTCCATCCGATTTTAGGGAATTCATTGGATCGTGAAGTTGCTTCACACCTGGCCATATCGAGGGAATGAAAATGAACTTGTCCCTAAAAAAAGAGAAAAGATCTAGAATGGGAGAGGATGGTCATTTAGAAAGATGCCTTAACAAGTTGGTCGTCTGTCAGGACGAGAATGTGAGTTCTTCTTATTATCAGTGAGTAGTTGCCCCTCATACTCTTCTTTCCGATTTTGGCTCGCTCTACTTATCTGCCGTAACCCCCAATCTTCCTTCATACGAAGGCATTGTAACATATATATCAAATCAAGATCAAATAAAAGATTCTACTCATCTTCAAAATATTGTTTGGTTATACATTTAACTGAATTTTTGAAGATGAGTTTTAAATTTCTAAAAGTGGTATTTAGATGCAATCTGAAATGCTATCTTCTAAATTCATGATGATGTCTAAATACCAGTTAGATGCATTGAAACAATACAAATAAGTCATTTCCAGAATCATAAAAAAGCTAGTTTCCTACATCATCAGAATCTACACATAAAAGCAAGGGGAACTCTAAGGGATCGTTTGGTTTGAAGACAAGTTATGCTAGGATTCGTTATACTGAGATTAATTATGTTGAGATTAGTTATTCTTGTATTATTTTTTATTGATTGCTTGGTATGTTGTATTAATCCTAAGATTATCAATTTTATTGTTTTATCCTGTGAGAACATATCCTGAGATTATTATTCCACAATCTGACGGGTATAAATTATCCGATATTATTTTTAATCCTGGGATAACTTATCCTAGGATTAGTAACCAAATAAGAGATAAGGCAATACAAAATTTTTATCCCGAAATTGTTTTTATCCATCATACCAAACGACCCCTAAGGAGAATCTAAAGATAATTAAAGTCCCTGAAAACTAGAGGAGGATGTACAACATGCAATAACAGAACAAAGAAACAACCTATTTGCTGCTAGAAAAAAATGAAATTCCAAAAATCCAATTAACTGAAATCAACAATATTTATAGACTTGTTGCTTCGCTTTCAATGACCATCATTGAGGTATCACCTTGTTCATCATCTCCTTCTGATTCACTGGAGGAATCTCCCCATGCAGCAAAAGCTTGTTTCACAACATTGTCATCAATATCTTTTCTCTTGAATCTTCTGTCAGGAACCGGGTTCCTCTTGGCTGCTTTGTCTGTGTTATTCTTGTAATGATCTTGCTTTTGCAAAGTACAACCTTTGATGAAATGTCCTGGCTTTCCACATTTATGACACAAGTCATAGCCTTTTGATCTGCTGGAGCTACCCCTTTTTGGAATGCCTCCATTTCTGCGCACCATTTTCTGGAATCTTTTTGCTAGATAGGCATATCAGCATCTTCGCCACTTGAGTCATTATTGTCAGCTTTGAGGACCAGGTTCTTATCCCTCTTGGGTTCTCTTCTTTCATGGTCCTTCTTTTTCTTCATTTCATACGTCTTCAGATTTCCAATGAGTTCATCAATGGTCAACTTTTGCAGATCCTTTGCCTTTGTGATAGCATTGACATTGCTTTCCCAGAAACCAGGTAGTACACTAAGTATTTTCCTGACAAGTTTGTTCCTTGAAATGATTTCTCCCTAAGAGTGAAGCTCATTGATGATGGAGGTGAATCAAGTGTGCATATCCTGAATGGACTCATCATCCGTTATCCTGAAGAATCCATACTCAGTGGTGAGCATGTAGATCTTTGACTGCTTGACTTGAGTTTTTCCTTCGTGCGCTATTTGGAGAGCTTCCCAGATCTCCTTGGTTGATTGATAGGCAGAGATCCTACTGTATTCGTCTGGTCTAATACTATAGACAAGGATCTTTTTTGCTCGAAAGTTCTTCTCTATAGCTTTGCGGTCAGCATCATTGTTTTCCTTCCTTGTCTTGTGAGCTGTCACTGTTGGTTCATCAATGCTTTTCATAGGGACGAAGGGTCCATCGTAGATAACATCCCAGAGCTCTAAATCTTCAGTCATGATAAAATCATGCATCCTTGTATTCCACTATTCGTAGTATTGTCCATTGAACTTTGGTGATCTATAGGTAGATTGACCTTCTTCAAAGTTTGGTGGAGCAGTAATGAGGATCCTTTATAGGTGTTAGCTTGATAGAAAGAACCTGCTCTAATACCAATTGATAGAAACTTAGGAGTCCACCAAACTGTATAGAGAACCTGGTTCTCTATCAGTTCCCACACAACATACACAAATAAAGATAAGTAAATGACACATCAGAGTTTTACGTTGAAAACTCCCAGCTCATGGGATTAAAAACCACGACCTACACTTGTAGGATTTCAACTTCACTACTGAGCAAACTTCAGATACAAATTTTTGTAACCTAGGAATTAAACTCTTAATCCCCCACTCATTTGTAATAACTCTATTACAAGCCTCTTTGTAATAACTCTATTACAAAGCTCACAACTCGCCCAACTCTAGCCAAGACACAAACATAAGGTTTATGATTTTACAACAGATTTCCTACACAATGCTTTTAGCTAAGCTAAGTAGGAATTACAAGTAGATTGCTCTAACAAAGGTACAACACCACGAAGGACATATGGTAATACAGTAATGGAAACTGGTCCTTGTTCTGTTGTTCTTCATTTTTGAAAGCCGGAAGTCGCTTGTAGATGGGAGCACAATGAGAGAGAAGCTTGATAATTTTTCTAAGTGTTCAAGTGACTTGTTTTCCCTTGTATCATGTTGATAATATACAAGTGATATCACTTGGATGATACAAGCAATTATCCGGTACAAGGTATTCCCCATAAAGTGACTGTTGCATAATTGCGTGTGTACAGAGGAACAGTTGCAACAACTTTACAACTTTGGAAAGTTGACTGGTATAGTCAGCAAGAGAACTGATGTCTATCTGTTCCCTCTATCGTTTCTTTGACTCTGATTGTTGGAACTTGTGCCCGACTTGAGACTTGTTGTTCTTGAGAACTTTGAGGATGTATAGCAGGTTCCCCATCTGGTTCTTATTATTAAGTTTGTTAGATCATCAAAACATAACAGAGCACATAACCGATGCACATAACCTATTAGAATTCAACATAGTGTAGTATCTTGTATTTAGTGTTCAATTTGTTTTCCTTTATCTTTTCTAAGTTAATGAACAATAATTTATTAATAGTACATAGAACTTAGAAGGGGGATAAGATATTCCATTAGCAAGAAGCCAATCATCTTCTTTATCCTTGTATCTAAGTTTATAAGCATTATCGTTTTCTTGACATGTATAAAAATGAGTAATTCACCAAATATTTTCCCAAAATAGTAATAAAAAACTCAAAAAACCCTTCTCCTTTCAAAGATCACTTCAGCAAAGTAGTAAACATCTATCGATTCAACGACAATGACTGAATGCCTAATAGACCTTTAATCTTGATCTTATTTGACTAAGTTTTTTATATTATTGAACATCCTTTCGGTCTCTGACTCATATTCATGAAATTTTCGAGGAGTTAGCGTGCCAAATTTTGTCGTTATTAGCTGACATATTTGTGTTAAAGATAGCGATGCCCCCATTGCGCTCAAATCCTGAGTTTGCCTTTGTACACCAGAGCTATGATAACCACATAAATGACATGTTTAGAGCCACAAGTTTTTCCAGTCTTCGTGTTTTTCTTACTCTATTCCGTTTCAAATTATCACATAAATTGAAGCAAAGCGAGTAGCAGATTAACTAATCATAACAGCACAGGGAAAGCATGCCTTGATGTCTGTGGCATTGTAGTACGTGCCGTAGGGGGATTTACCAAAACGGGCTCAGCGGATACCTTCACCGACTATTTTTTAGTTTGAGCGGTTAGATGAGCGGCTATTTGGGATAATTCTTCTAAGGAAAACTAAGAGAAACTACAACAATACAAAGATAAAGTAGCATAAAAACAGACCCCAAGGCTAGAAGACCAAAGGCATTAAATGCAAATAAATTGAGTTTTTCTTTCAATTAAGCCAAAGCACAGACATGAATGCTGCAAGAATAAGAATCCTTAGAGCACAAAACAAAAAATTTAAATTCCAATGATACCCTTGCAGCTGGTAAGCATGTTTATCATGAGGTGACTAGTTTATATTTATAAGAAGGCAGAAGTAGAAATGTATAAATATAATAATGGAGAAATGTGTCAAAAAGTTATCCCTTTCCATTTTACGCCATCTCTGTCATATAAAGATGGAAAATAGGTCATGAACAGGTTAATCCCTTAAGACATCACTAATACCACATTGGGTCCTCACATTTTCCGTCGCCAGAGATCTGAACCTCAATCATACACAACATCTGTCATATGAAGATGGAAAGTATGTCAAGAAAAGGTTAAGTCATATGAAGATGGAAAGTATAAAGATGAAAAGTATGTCAAAGTCACCTCGGCATAACGTCCTAGTGACAGCCAATATGTACCCAATATTGGAACAACCTCATATCGAATTTCAGTATTAGACAGGTATTCAAGCTTTTCCAAACCCCTAGCCTCTTCGATCCGCTTAGTATAACCACCAGTGCCGCCATCTTCCTCTTCAATACGATTTCCAAACTTCAATATGCTTTCTACACCTTTTAGACTGATGACGCAAGCTGCATGACCATAGAGAAGCCAAGATAATCACACAGAGGATCTATGCAGCAATCCACCAAGTCTCTAAAGCCAAAAGCACGAGGAAAAAAAACATTAGAGTTAGTAAAATAATCAATATACAAGAGAGATGATTTACCGAGAAAAAGAGGTTACATACTTGGTGTACGCAATGTTACTGGTACCGATAATAGCAATTGAAAGTGCAGCAGCAGCAATAACCATTTTTTTAGTTGTAGCCAGTGTGCGTAGAGGTTCTATTAATCCAGCATCAAATACAGCCTGATCAAACATTACAAACAACTATTTAGATAAATGGCTATGTAGAGAAGGTTTCATCAACTAAAAAGTCGATCACTAAAAGATGNATCACACAGAGGATCTATGCAGTAATCCACCAAGTCTCTAAAGCCAAAAGCACGAGGAAAAAAAACATTAGAGTTAGTAAAATAATCAATATACAAGAGAGATGATTTACCGAGAAAAAGAGGTTACATACTTGGTGTACGCAATGTCACTGGTACCGATAATAGCAATTGAAAGTGCAGCAGCAGCAATAACCATTTTTTTAGTTGTAGCCAGTGTGCGTAGAGGTTCTATTAATCCAGCATCAAATACAGCCTGATCAAACATTACAAACAACTATTTAGATAAATGGCTATATAGAGAAGGTTTCATCAACTAAAAAGTCGATCACTAAAAGATTTTTTTTTTACAACTCTATTTCCATTTCTATTTCTAACTACTAGACCAACTATTTCACTCTCATATTCACCTAATTGAGAGTTCTTTGGTTTTTGCATCCCTAATGTATGCACTACTTTTTACTTATACCCTTATCCTTTTATTTTTTATGAATTACCCCCTAATCAATTCATTTCTTTTAGGGAGGAATATCAGTTTTTCTCCCTGTGTTAATTTGGGGTAGCACATTTAACCTTTAAGTAAACAAAATGACTGCTTATATTCGTTTTTCTAACAGAGACTTAACTGTCCAAACAAAATGTTTACTACTGCGAACGGCTTTTTGGTATTACAGCTAGAACACTTTAAAAAAGACCTAATTATACGAAGAGGAAACAATTAGAGCTCTTTCCATGGTTATCTTCCCTCACAACCATATACCAGCCCTCCTCTCTTCTTCCATTACGATCCGAGTTAATTCTGATCCATTGATGATTGTTTCCTTACGCCATGCTTAACTCTACCAGTTCTTTCTTCTAGCTAAGCAGTATTCACTGTATCAGCTCAATGACATCTACTCGGTAGTTAAAAATGGAAAGGTTTTATGGCTAATAAGAGTTTCACTAGACAATGCCTTGACTTAATCCAAACTAGAGCAGAAAAAGAAAGAGTTCTAACAAAAAAAAACAAATCTTTCAGCATAGAAATAATCAATCTTTATAATAAAAAAAATAGCAAAGCTTGGAAATGGACACTTTAAAAATGAAAACATGTAGAACACTGACACGAACAGGCAATGAATTTCAGCAGCAATTAAACAATCAGTTAGTGAAGATTCTAAGAAACAAACTACCCACAGGTCAGATAAATATAACCCCAAAATTAAAGCAATTTAAAAACAATGAATAGCCCAAATTCAAGGACAACCAATTCAAAAACAAGCTTAATGTTCCTCTTGAGATTTCATCAGATTAGCTGCATTTGATTTGAAGAGAGAGAAAGATAGATCTAGAGCGAGAGAGGGCACACTCTTCTAAGATTAGCAAAAGGAAAGTGGTGTTTTATTGTGAAATTAACTTGATTATCTTGCTTGCCACGTGAATCTGAACACTTTTAAAACAAAATAATTTGCTATGTACAACCAATCCGGAAAAGTAGCATCCTAAGCTAAAAGTAGTATAGCTGTAATGCCCAAACTGCCCTTCTCAGTAGTAAACATTTTGTTTGGACCGTTTGTCTCCGTTAGCAAAAGGACTATACGCACTCATTTTGTCTAACTAAAGCTTAAATGTGCTCAAATGTCACAGGAACTGAAACTTAAATTAGGCAATAACACGAACAAAAACTGCTACTTCCCCCTTCTTTTTAAAATCATGAAAGTTCTTATTTTTCAAAGGCAAAACAGAAATTAAATAATTTTTATTTTAAAAAGGAGTTTTTTTATGAAGATAGAATAGATTTTAGGGGTCGTTTGGTTCGTAGGATAAGGTGGGATATCCGGGTATATAAATTGGGATTAAATTTGTCCCATGTTTGATTGTAGGGATTAGCTAATTAGGGGATAAATTTTATGCTAAACAGGTGGGATTAGCCAATCCCATCGGATATCCCACCATTGTACCAAATGACCCCGTAGAGTGAAGCTTGAAGAAGGTAGGAAAACATCTCAAATGTTATTGCGATTATCCCTTGAAACATCTCAACAACAGTTGGTATTATAAAGATTAAGGATAAATTAAATTTGATTCAATATGTGATCCATTACTTTATCACTGGTATCGCGAAGTTCAGAAATTCCAACACCAAACACAAGGATTCATGATTTTAGTTTTTACACATTCATCCACAGTTCCAATTTATGGTTAAAATTTCAATTTCATTCCTCCAGGCAACTTTTTTCTTTCTCTTCCTTTATTTTATAATTGACAAAAAAAGTTCCTATTTTGTACCTTGAAAACTGAACTCTTTCACAATTTTGCAAATATATGAATGTATTAAGGGGTAAATCATAAAATAAAAAAGGATTAGGAGTGAACCAAAAAGTAACGGATAGGTCAAGGGTATAAAATGCAAAGAACTCCCTATATGACAACCCAACATTTGTAAAATTTGCACCTTAGAAGACATGAAGACAATGTACGCAAGAGCTGAATATATTTAGTTGTCCTTTGAAATCCAGACGACATACCTTTGCCCGTTGCGTACTCCCAATAGTAATGTATGCTATAGACCCGCAGACCATCTCCTCCTCTATTCCACTCTTTAGCAAGCCCAACATGCAATCAAGGACGTTACGTTTAGCAATGCTCCGGGCTCTGATCAACATCTTACAAAATTTAGATCTTCACTTGGTTAGTAGGAAAAAATATATGTCCCACACACTCTAGTATTGCAAATAAGAGGAATGCCCATTGAGAGCAAATTCTCTCTATGCGAAGAGCAACCCGAGGACACAAACCACCAATTTCTACATTGAAAAATTACTGCTCAATTGTGGGATATGTTTTTCATCATTTTGAGCTCAAAATGGACAATGCCTAGAGATATCTAGGAAAGTAAGGCCCCATTTTGAAGTTTACAAGCATAATTTTTGAGCGTTGAAGATGCTTTTCAACCTAAATCTAGACAACTCCAAGTTTTTCTTCTTTCTTTTCTTTCTTCTTTTAATCAAGGACAAGTTTCTTATTACCAGCTTACATACATAGAAATTTTGCCCCAAGATCTAAAAAGGACAAGTTATTGAATATCAGTTATAAAAAGCTAAAAAACAGTGTAGGCAAAAAAACGAATGCAGCCTAGATGGTCTGCGCTGAAGCTGTGTAACGACCCGGTCGGTCGTTTCGATAGTTATAACCCCGTTTTCCCATCTCTACTTCTTTTTGTGTTATTAAGCTATATTATATTATATCGGGTTAGTGGGTTCGAGTCCGGAAGGAACTCGGAGTGAAATGAGATACTTAGTCTCATAATTGAAAAATATTGAGTTAGAAAAGTGGACCGGATATGGACCTATGTGTAAACGACCTCAGATTTAAATTTTGATGATTTCAATAGCTCCGTATGGTAATGTTTTGGCTTAGGAGCATGTCCGGAATATTACTTGGAACTCCATAGAGGAATTAGGCTTGAAATGCCGAAAGTTTTATTTTCGATAAGTTTGACCGGGGGATTGACTTTTTGATATCAGGTTGGAATCCGATTGTAAAAATTGGAATACTGCTATTATGTCATTTAGGACTTGTGTGCAAAATTTGTGGTCAATCGGACGTGATTTGATAGGTTCTGGAGTTGTTTGTAGAAATTAGAAATTTTAAAGTTCATTAGGCTTGAATTGGGATGTAATTCATGGTTTATTGTTGTTTGAGGTGATTTAAGGATTTGACTAAGTTTGTATGATGTTTTAGGACTTGTTGGTATATTTGGTTGAGGTCCCGAGGTCCTCGGGGTGAGTTTCGGATGGTTAACGGATGAAAACAATTGAAGTAGACCAACTGCTGCAATTTCCTTCTATTGGAAATTGCTTCTGCCCAGATGTGAGCCCAGATCGAGCTCAAGGTCGAGGGACACGATCGAAGCCCATATCGAGCTCAGATTCAAGGGCCACGATCGAAGCCATGATCGAGCCCAGAGTTGAGGGCCACGATCGAAGCCATCATCGAGCCTAGAGTCGAGGGCCACGATCGAAGGCATAATCGAGGGCCAGGATCGAGAACCAGGATCGAGAGGTAGGACCGAGGACCAAGATCGAGGACCTCGATCGAAGGCCAAGATTGAGGCAGAACCGAGGATGTCTGGGTAAAATTATAAAAACAGGGACTTCGTCCCATTTGCCATTTTTGACAAATTGGAGCTTGAGGAGAGGCGAGTTTTGATATATTTTCAAGGAAAACTTGAGGTAAGTCCCTTGTGATCATTTCTACTCCATAATATTA
>AWOL01S0026734.1:142605-157836 GCA_000715115.1 Nicotiana otophora | reverse complement strand
GAGATCTTGTAAATGGCCTTGGAGCTTCCAAAACTCTATCCTTGTCCTTGATGCTATCAAAATCAACCCTTGGTTGCAGACCAGTTCGGAAACATATCTTCCATGCCTGTTAGATAACTAGGCGATTATGCTAGTCCGATCTACAATCAAGGCTTATCAAGTGTTAGACCACCTTCAATTGCAGCTAACAATTTCGAATTGAAGCAGGGGTTGCTTCAAACCCTTCAGAATTGCTGTGTCTTCAGAGGGAAGATGAACGAAGATCTAAATACACATCTAATGGACTTCGAGGAGATTATAAAAACCTTTCAATATAATGGTGTGTCACAAAATGTAGTGTACTTAAGGGCATTCCCCTTCACACTCGAAGATGATGCAAAACAGCAACTTCGAAGCTTACCCACAGGTTCGATTATAGCATGGGAGGAGATGACCATAAAATTCCTTGATAAATATTTCTCATCAGCTAAAACGGGAAAGTTTAGAAGAGAAATCCATAGCTTCTGCCGGAAAGAGACTGAAACTATTATTGAAGCATGGGAAAGGTTTAAGGAGATTGTACGAAAGCGTCAAAATAGTGGAATTGAACTCTGGATGCAACTCCAGAATTTTTGGGATGGATTGACACCGGCCTTACGTAGAACATTGAGCAATGCAGCTAGAGGCCCCTTGATGAAGTAGACTCTAGAGTAGATAGTTACAATTCTTGATGAGTTATCTGAAGATGCAAATCAGTGGCGCCCTCTGAGAGTGCCGAAAGAAGAAGAGCAACTGGTGTTCACCAAGTTGATGCTAACACACATATGTGCAGGTACTGCTCGATGCTATGGATAAAGAAATAAGGAAGCTAACCTTGGCTACAATACAAAGTGAATCGTATGCAGCCTGTGATATATGCGGAAGAGGACATCCTACTCATGTGTGTCAAGCCTCAACTGAGGAAGTGAATGCTGTGGGAAATTACAACTTTAATGCAATGGGTCAGAAGCATCGCGGTTTCGCATGGAGTTCACCTAGGGGTACCACAAATGTATGACAACAAAACAACCCCAGATTTCAAGGACCAGGAGCTCCTGGTTTTATGAATCAGTCGAGGCAGCAGTTTCAGCCTCAATAGCCCAATCAGTCTGGTCTAGAAGATCTCATGAAGGAATTCATTGCAAAAACTAATGAAAGATTTGAAGTACAGGGGGTAACAATTCGAAATTTGGAGAAACAAATGGGGTAGATTGCAACAATATTATCTGAAAGGATTCCAGGCACTCTTCTTGCTGATACTGAAAGAAATCCCAAAGAAACAATGAATGTTGTAACCTTGAGAAGTGGGCAAGTGTTAAAAGACCCCACCCGATCCAAAAAGAGGTAAAACGTGAAAAAAGAAGTGGGGAGCAGCTAAAATGTGATGATGATTAAAAGAAGAAGGGCCTGATGAAAGCTGAGAAAAAGAAGAAGGAGGAAACATTGAGAAGGGAGGAACCTAAAGAGAGCAAGCAGATGCCTGCTTTACCTTTTCCTCAAAAGCTATATAGAGAAAAGATGGACAAGCAATTTGAGAGATTTTTGGATATGCTGAAACATGTTCATGTAAACTTACCATTCAGATAAGTGCTCTCACAAATGTTATCTTATGCTAGAATCTTGAAGGAGAGACCTCAGTGGTCAAGCTCTCAGAGCATTGCAACACGTTATTGCAAAATAAACTCTCACAAAAGTATGGAGATCCAGGGAGTTTTACTATACCTTGCTCATTAGGAACTATATATTTTTGACAAGTCTTTATGTGATTCTGGTGCCTCAATTAACTTAATGCCTCTATATATTTATAGGGAACTCGAGAAGGAGATTGGAGAGATAAGGTGGGTGCCAACATCTTTGCAGTTGGCAGACCAAACGACTATAACACCCGAGGGGATAGTGGAAGATGTGTTAGTTCGGGTGGATAAGTTCGTATTTCATGTATACTTTATAGTGGTGAATATGGAGGAGAATAAGGAGGTCCACCTCATCCTAGGAAGATCATTCTTATCGAAGGGTAGAGCTATATTGGATATACATGAGACAAAACGCGTGCTTAGAGTGGGTTAAACTGTGATATTCATGATGGATGTAGAAAAGGGGGTGCAAAAAGAAAAACCAGCTGCAAGTGTTTAGTGGAAATTAAAGGGTTTGAAAGATAAATATGCGATGAATGAGAAAGATAAGTGTGGGGTGTACCCCAAGAAGGCTGAGAAAAATTTATCTGCATGGATGTGCGCATTAGTTCGAAGGCAAATAATGGAGCCCAACTTCGACTCATACCCCGACTAGATGTTCACTGAAGTTTCCCTTACCTTATACTTTTTAATTCTGTGTCATGGGTACATACCACAACTTAAAGTGTGGGGTGTGGGATATTTTATATGTATGTATATTAGTTTTAGTTTTTGTTGTTTTAGTAGTTAGAGACAGAAAAAAATTGAAAAAACAAACATAAAAATTTTAAAACAATTTAAGATTTTTGATTTTTCCCGACGATTGATATCATCGACAGGTTTCTTGAAGGATTAAAATCGGAAGAAAAAAGAAAAAAAGATTTTCTTTTGTAGGTAGCGTAATAATTCCCCCTTGGTTTTCTTTGTGCCGCGGTTCTTTTCCTTAGGTTTTGTTTGAACCGGGTGTGGTTAGTTTTTATTTTTAGGAGTAGAAAATCTCGTGCTATGGTCTAGATGGAAGGAAATATCTCTTGACTCTATTATACCTTGAGAATAGTGTGAGTGCTTTAGTATGATGCTTAGGCTCAGTTTTCGACTCTTGTATAAGTACCTTAAATTGTTTGATCTTAACTTTGCTTAACTGCTTTGACTAGAGTGTCTTGATGAGTCCGATCCTGAGTGAGTTATGTGACATGTGTGTGTGAGGTTTTGTGTTATTCTATGCATTGCATTTGATGTCTAAAACTTGCCCCGTGTGTTTGGAAAGAGAAATAGTAGTTGTATTCAGTCTTAGAAGTGATATAAGCATTTCTTTGGTGAGCCAGTTATATGATTTTACCCACTTGATTGCTATGTATCTTAGTTAACTCCTTTGAGGTTGTAATCTTGTTTTGTTGGCAACCACATTACAAGCCTTACCCATTTATTCGAATTGACCATCTATTTGAACCATGTACCTCTCGTGAGAACTTGAAATTGTTATGAACTTTGTCAAAGTTGAACTGTGGGATGGGTGATTTGGCTTTTGAGTGGAACTAATGAAATAAGGAAGAAAGGTGCACTATTTCGAAAAAGAAAAGAAAAATAATTGTATTGTTGTGCAAAATATTCTTTGATAGTGGTGACTCTAGATGTAATTGTGCTTAAAGAAGTAGGGAGTTAATATATATTGATGTGAAGGTGGATTTTTGGTTTGACATAAGTTTCGGGTTTTGAACAATGGAATATATGTATGAAAGTGCTTAGGGAGGTGTAGTCACTCTTTTATCCAAATGTATCCTACCCATCTCGCATCCTACTTTACAACCAATTAAAGTCCTACTTCATCCTTGACTAAATGAGCTCGATTAGTTGAGTAGTACACTATATGCAAGCTTATGGCACGTCTTTTGCGGCACATGAATGTTGTTTATGAGAGTGAGTGAATTCTTTCTATCTTGAGTTCCTAATTGTTCTTAAATTTTATTGTGTGTGGAATTACTCTTTATTGTTATGTGAGGGCACTTGATTCATGAAGGAAAGGTAAGTGAGCAAGTTATAAATAATGCGTGGTTCTTTTGAGTCAAATCTTGAGGCTAGGATGTTTCGGTATTGTGCTTAATCTAATTTAAATATTCTTGGTGTGATGAGTTATGAGAGTTGTTTAAAAAGGTCATGTTTATTTGAAGTGTAGTTTTATTGCTCGAGGACGAGCAATGGTTTAAGTGTGGGGTGTTTATGGTAGGCTATAATCCGGTATTTTAGTCGCTTATTGCACTCTAATTCACTGCACTTTACTTGTGTTTGAGCTTTAATTGGTAGTGTTTTATACTTATTGTGTATTTTATGCCTTGTATAAGTGATTCCGAGCTTGTAGATATTGTGGAATGAATTCTAGTTATTTAGAGCTTTGAAGTGAGAGTAAAAGCCCAAAGGATTAAGCCGGGATCATGTTCGGGGGTCGAGGACCAAGTCTGGACGTCAAAAGTCGAAGTTTGGTCCGTACTCTGAGATTTCTCCATTGCCGCGGCGTGTGGGGCACCACGCTTGTGCAAATCTCTATTGTCTATTAGAAGTTAGCTCTCTGGATTTCCCCACTAATGCCCCGCATAGCGCGTCGCCCCATGCGGCGCACCTGTGTAATATTTACAGAGTTATTTTCCTATTGCGGCATGGAGAAGGTGGTTTCATCTGGGCCCGACCCTACTTGGTATAAATACATGGAAAAATATTATTTTCTGAACTTTTGATGCATATTCGACCTAGGGAGGCTAAAGAGGAGTTGGAAGAAGACGAGCACACAGATTTCATCATTCCTTCCTCACTCAAGACCCGAGTTTGGATCGAATTTATGTTTCCCTATACTTTAACTTTAGCTTTGATGAATTGCTCCATATCTATGGAGTAGTTCTCTTTAGGGTTTGATGGATTTGGTGTATTGGTGATTTTTTGTGGATTATAACTCTAGTTTTATGTATTGAAGGATTTTTGGATGATTTAATTGTTGCATCTATATTCACTTGTTCATGTAATCGAGAGAGGCATAACTTGTGATATCTTTGCATTATATTGTTGGTTGAGTTCATAGATTATTCTTAGTAATTGAAAGAAGCTAGTTGAATCATTGATTTGCGAGAATAATTTAAGTGTGTGTTCTGAGCTCGTCAAATTTTGGCGTCGTTGCCGGGGATTGGCAATCAATAGTGTTTGAAATAGTTTGTAGTGCTAATTCAGGAATTTTTCTTTGTATTTTTATTTTTCTTTGACTGTGCGCAGGTTACAGGTTGAGATTGGTGCATGACTCGAGCTTCTGCGAAAGAAGTGCTACCATACGAGCTAGATATAGAAAAACAACTGCGACAGTTGGGGAAGGAAAGAAATCTCACCGAGACATTAGAAATGTTTGGGCAATCCTCAACCAAAGAAACTATGGCTGGAAACGGTGATGATAACGTAGATTTGGCTACAAGAGAGGCAGCCCAACAATGAGAAAAAGCTGAACGGGATGCTGAGGAAGCAGCTATTAGAGAGTGGCTGAGCAAAGTGTGCAACATGAGACCTCGGAACAACCGAAGCACCACTACAAGCTGGAAGTGCTGAATGAACTGGTCGGCTCACATAGCCTCTACCATGGCGGGCTGTAGCTGTAGCATGACCACCACTAAATCCTCTCGTGCCTCGAGGCCTCTTGGCATCCCTATCATCTCTCTCACGGCCTTGCATACCCTCTAATCTCCGTGCAATCTCAACCACCTATTGATACAAAGTATATGACTCCAACTCCCTATCCATGTTGAATTTAATACCATAGTTGAGCCTCTCGATGAATCGACAGACTCGCTCTCTAACTGTAGAAACAAAAGCAGGTGCATGCCTGGACAAATCACTAAATCGGACAACATACTCCAACACTATCATAGTACCCTGGCACAGCTGCTCATACTCCGTGCGACATGCGTCCTGAAGGGTCTGAAGAACAAACTCTCTCAAGAAAAACTCTGAAAATCGATCCCATGTAAGTGAAGCTGCCTCGGCTGGGCTACCCACCTAGTACGCTCGCCACCACTGATATGCCGCTCCCTTTAGCTGGAACGTAGTTAAAGCAACCCCACTCATCTCCATAATACCCATAGAGCGGAGAATGATATGGCACTCCTCAAGAAAACCATATGTATCCTTTGAAGAAAAACCACTGAAAGTAGAGGGGTGGTACTTCTTGAACCTCTCGAGCATAAGCTGCTCCTCCTCATATGCTGCTACCCTAACCATGGGCTTAACCATAACAACAGGTTGTACCAGTATAACATCTAGGACCTGATCAACCTGGATCCGCTAATCTGGGATACGGGCTGCAGGAGTCTATGCTTCTCCCCCCCAGACTGAGACGTGGCTGGCGCAAATGGAATCAACCCTACCTGAGCGAAGATACCGGACATGCTCAGGAGCTGTGCGAGGGTCTCCTGAAGTGTTGAGGTAGCAATAGGTGCCTCGGGTGCCTGTCACCCAATTGGAGCTACTGGTGGATCCTCTATCGCAGCTCGGACATGCGCTCTAGCTGCACCACGTGCCCCTCCTCGGACTTTGCCCCGGCCCCGGCCCCGGCCCCGGCCTCTTGCGGCTATAGCAGTGGCGCGAGTGTCTGATCATTGGATCCAGCGGTGCGTGTCCTCACCATCTGTGAGAGAAAAGAAAGTCAAAGATTTAGTTTTTGAAATCAACTAATTAACACGAAAAGGAATCAAAGAAGTTAAGTTTTCCTAAAAGTTATGTAGCCTCTAGAAGATAAGTACAGACGTTTTCGTACCGATCCGCAGGACCCTACTAAACCTGCTTATGACTCATATCACCTATGAACCTAGAGCTCTGATACCAACTTGTCATGACCCCAATTTCCCTCCTTAGGATGTCGTGAAGGAACCTAGTCTCTACGACTAGGTAAGCCTAACAAATAATAATAACTTGGCAGAAACAACTATAAAAATACTAAAAAAACTTAATATGGATACAACATTCCGATACAAACATAGTTTCAACAATACGCTCCCCAAAATCGATGGAACTGAGTCATAAGCTCTACAGAGTATAACTAGAGTACTATTACGTCACTGTCCGCAAGGAAATACAACAGTAAATAAGAATAAGGGAAGGTGACTTCGAGGCCTGCGGATGCCAAGTAGACATACCTTGAAGTCTCCGATAGAAGCAGCTAGCAGGTAAATTCTAACGTCGGGCACGAGCAGACGTACCAGGATCTGCACAAAATAATGTGCAGAAGCGTAGTATGAGTACACCACTTGGATATAAATAAACAGTATAAAAATGTAATACGGATATGCAATGAAAAGTGAAGAAACGACTTATACTAAATAATATAAAAGCATGAACTAGTAGCGGAAATCAATAATGGAAATAGCATAAAAGAAGCAACTAAAGGGGCTACAATGATCATGTATGGAAAAACGACTGCTAGAACAATAAAGAATGAAACAACAAGAAATATTCTCACCAAAACACTTTGCAACTTGAAATAAATAGCAATAATCCCAACGAGGTACCGCCTCATGTATAATAAAATCAAAACCGAGCTACCGCCTAGTATAATCAAGAATCATAACCGAGGTACCGCCTTGTATTCACATTTCTCAATTTCAATCACAAATTTTCCTTATACCGCCACGTGACCTTACATTTGAAAATAGGTTTTTGAAAACAATTTTCCTAAAATAGCTACATGCACTTTAGCCAATCTTATGATGCCGCATGGCTTCACGTAGTTCCCCTACAAGCAACACGCACATAAGTCCCACCTTATACCGCTGCATGCACATTAACCCCAAGCCTTATACCACCGCATGCGCATCAATATCATATCACTATAACAATTCGCACCACAAGTGCCCATATATCACAACTTGCAAACAATAACAACAATACCAATGTTTCCACAACAATAGTCTGTGGCTCCACCGCAACGTACACAAGAATATCAACAACACAATAAATGTAAAATACTCAATAAGATAGATGTCTCAACAATAACTAACTTCGCCTCAATGTGTTAATGACTTTTACAACTTCAACACCAATTAACTCAACAATGAGAGAAATAATGTATAACCACGATATTAGATAAGACCAACTCATAGTGAAAGAGATAACATTTAGCAATGAGTTTCAAATAATGGAAATCAACCAGGAAAGGGATAACATGAACAATAACATCAAGTAAATGATAATCAATAAGGAAAGAGATAACACAATCAACGACTTTAAATACTAATAATTAACAACGAAGAGATAGCATGTAACAATAAAAGAGGCAACAAGTTCAACTAAAGCATAAGAGCAAATGATCAATTAGGAGGTAGAACATGTATTAACGAAATTAGTTAAGGCATGTAAGGATAGACTAACACAAGTACGAATAGATTGACTAAGAGAATTAGTACATGATATGGCATTCAATTAAAGCATGAAAATAGACTAAGTAGCCTAAACTGGTCGTATATCACGTACAACCCGTGTACCCACTCGTCACCTTGCGTACACGGATTTCACTTAGCACATTTGAGTCAAACAATACCAATCCTAAGGAGTGGTTTCCTCCACACGAAGTGAGGCAAGACACATACCTCAATTAGGCCAAATTAACACTCGAAAATAGCTTTTCCCTTAAAATCCGCCACCACGCAGCTCAAATCTAACCAAAATCGACTCAATATCATCAAACAATGCTATGGAATTCAATTGCAATAGATAAAGTTATGATCTTTACACTTTTCCAAAAAAGTCAACAAAAGTCAAATCGGGGATCGCCCGGTCAAACCTTGGGTTCAATGGTAGATTCCGTCTACCCATGACCCAATGAGTTCATATATGTTATTAGTTTCAATATCCGAGTCCAAATCGACTCTCAAAACTCAATTGCATATGTTTTTTAAAAACTTGACAAAGCTTCACAAATTTTCACTTTGATTCACATAATTTCGATGTTAAAATCTAAGATATGTTGATGGAATATGATTATAAATAGATTAGAATCACTTACCCAAGGTTTGTAGGTGAAAATCCCCTCTCCAAATTGCCTCCTACCGAGTCTGGGGTTCAAAAATGTGAGAATGAGTTCAAAAATCCCGTCTCCCAGCCCTTTAACCAGTTGTAGATGTCGCATTTGAGACACAGGGTTTGCATTTGCAAAACCTTGCAATTGCAGATTAGGGCTCGCATTTGCAAACCCTGACAAACTCAACATAAACCGAAATTGCGATAGAGTCTTCGCAATTGCGAACTAGCGAACATCGCAAAAGCGAACAATTGTTCGCAATTGCGAACACTGTCCAATTTCTGCTAGCTTCGCAAATGCAAAGGGGAGGTTGCATTTGCAAAAACTTCCCCTCACCTGTATCCTTAGCAAATGCGAGCCTGGTGTTCACATTTGCGACACCAGAGCACCCAACACCAGATTTTGCTATTTTCAGTCCAAACCACTCCATAACATGTCCCAAGCTCATCCGAGCCCTCGGGGCTCCAAACCGAACATCCACACAAGTCTAAAAGTATCATACGAACTCGCTCGCGGGATCAAAACACAAAAATAACATCTAAAACTACGAATCGCACTCAAAAATGCATGAAATTCTGGGAAATTTTCAAGAATTTTTAGAATTCCAACTAAACGTCTGAATCCTACCAAATCAACTCCAAACGACACCCAATTTTGCAGACAAGTTCTAAATTTCATAAAGGACCTATTCCAAGTCCCAAAATCAAATTCCGAGCTCGATAGCTAAAGGTCAACATACGGTCAAACTTTTCAACTTTAAATTTCAAAATTTTGGCAAATCAACTCAATTCAACCTACGGAATTCCAAAATCAATTTTGGGCATATGCCCAAGTCCAAATTCACGATACGAAGCTATAGGAGCCATGAAGATACACTTCCAAGGTCGTTTTCACAAAAGTCAAAGTTTGGTTAACATTTTCAAATTAAAATGTCTAAGGCAAGAATCAAGGGTCCAAATCAACCCGAAAGCTTTACGGAACAAAACTAATCAACCCCACAAGTCATAAAATCATAAACAAACAAGTGTGAAGCAATAAAAGGGGTAACAGGGTGTAATTACACAAAATGACCGATCGGGTCGTTACATTCACACTCCCTCCTTTCTACCTCTGTTGTATGGTTGCGCCATAAAACTTTCACTGAATTAACCTTCTTCGACCTCAACTGTCACACTTCCCATTAAAGAATAGTATTAGACATTCTTCATAAGTTAAGTTCTCATCAAGATCTACATCATCGAGCTGAATCTTATGACTATCATCACGGACATATCGTCTAAGCATAGATACATGAAACACAAGATGAACCACAAACAACCTCAGAGGCAAAGTAACTCTATATGCCACTAATTTGATTCGATCTAAAATCTCATACAGACCAATATACCTCAGACTTAGCATGCAGCTACGCCCGAATATCATGACTCCTTTCATTGGGGACACATTGAAAAAGACCTTTTCTCCCTTCATGAACTCCAAATCACAAACGCGCTTATCCGCATAGGACTCTTTTGTCTATTTTAAGCTGTCCAAAGTCGTTGTCATATCAATGCAACTTTTTCTAAATCTTGCTGAACCAAATCTGAACCCAATAGTTATGCTTCACCAGGTTCAAACTATCCAGATAGTGAACAACACTTACAGCCATATAGAGCTTCAAACAACTCCATCGATATACTTGACTGATAGCTGTAATTATAAGCAAACTCTTCTAATGGAAATTGATCGTCCTAATAACCACCAAAATCAATCATACAAGCTCAAAGCATGTCCTTCAAGGTCTGAATAACCCGTTCGGACTGTCCATCCATCTGTTAATGGAAAGTTGTGATAAATTCAACCTAAGAACCCAATGACTTTTGAAAAGACTTCCAAAACTCAGCAGTAAACTATGCAACTTGATATGATATTATAGAAATAGGCACCCCATGAAGTCGAATTATCTCACGGAAGTAAATATCTGGTAACTGTTATGCAATATGAGTAACTCGAACCGGTGTGAAATATGTAGACTTTGTGAGTTTGTCCACGATCACACATACTGAATCATGTTTTTTGAAAGTTCGTGGCAACCCAACTACGAAATCCAGAGTAATCCTCTCCCACTTCCACTTAGGGATAATCAAATTCTACATCACACCACTGGGTCTTCAGTGCTCATATCTCACCTGCCGAGAATTTAAGAAACTAGTAACGTGTTTTGAAATATCATACTTCATACTTTTCCACCAGTACAACTCACGCAAGTCTTGATACAATTTTGTAGTACCTGGATGGATAGAGTATCGGGAGCTAAGAGCCTCTTCAAGAATCAACTACTTCACATCACCCACCACGGGGATAAAATCTATCATATCGACATTACACACCTTCAATATTAATAGAAAATGACTTAACAACACCATTCTGCACTCGATCTCAAAAGCTAGCAAGATGCGAATCTTCACACTGATAAGCCTTGACCTATCTAACCAAGTATGATTGTGCTACCAAACCCGCAAGTAACATGCCTAGCAATGTATGATTAATACGCACTCCCGGATTGGTCAATGGCTGAATATCCATAACCATATATCATTCTTCAGTAATACATCTGGCCAAGCTACTCATAGACTTTCTACTCAAGGTATCTGCCACCACATTCGCCTTCTCGAGATGATACAAAATAGTAAGATAATAATCTTCAAGTAACCCTAACAACCGTCAGTGCCTCAGATTCAGATCTCTATGCTTGAATATATATTGCAGACTCTTGTTATCAGTGTAGATTTTACACGGCTCACCATAAAGATAGTGACACCAGATCTTAAGTGCAAACACGATCGCATCCAATTCCAAGTCATGAGTAGGATATTTCTTTTCATAGTTCTTTAGTTTTCGAGAAGAATAAGCTTCCACTTTGCCATTTTGCAGCAGCACACAACCCAAACAGACTCGAGATGCATCACAATAAATAGCAAAATTGCATGCACCTATAGGTAGTGTCAAAATCCGAGTTGTAGTCAATGCGGTCTTCAATTTCTGGAAGTTTTCTTCACACTCATCTGACCACTAAAATGCAACACCTTTCTGAGTCAATCGTGTCAATGGAGTGGCTATCTTTGAGAAACCCTCCACAAATTTTCTGTAATATCCGGCTAATCCCAAGTAGCTATGTATCTTTGTAGGAGTAGTGGGACGAGACCATGAACTGCCTCTATCTTCTTTGGATCAACTTGTATCCTCTATCATGACACCACATGTACTAAAATGGAAATTGTACCCAACCAAAATATGCACTTTGAGAACATGGCATAAAGCTTTTGCTCTCTAAGTGTCTATAACACAACTCTCAAGTGTTGTTCATGTTCTGCCTCACTTCGAGAGAAGACCAAATGTTGTCAATAAATACAATCATAAAATCATAAAATGATCTAAGAATGGCTTGAATACCCTATTCATGAGGTCCATAAATGCTGCAGGTGCATTAGTAAGTCCGAAGTACATCACAAAAAATTCAAAATGCCCATATCTAGTCCGAAAAGCTATCTTGGAGATATCTTCGGTCTTGATTCTCAATTGATAATAACTGGATCTCAAATTGATTTTGGATAAGTGATGTCATGACCTAAAACTACCAAACAATTGACAAAGAAATAATATAAGTCTAAAGCCTTCAACATAACATAATAATGCTAATACATGATAAATCCCCTAGAACTGGTAAATACAGAGTCATGAGCTCTACAATGGAGTTACAAGTCTGAAATACAAAATAATAATATTGTCTGAATGAATGATGACAATACATAAAAGAAAAGAGATGCCAAGATTACAGTCGAGATGCAGGTCTACCTCGTCTAAGATACTCAGCAATGAACCTGGGCTACTGGTGGCTCGGTCCAACACCTAGATCGGCATAATTAAGTGCAGAGTATAGTATGAGTACGACCGACCCCATGTACTTAGCAAGTATCATAACTAACCTCAGCGAGGTAATAGAAGAAAGATTTATATATGATACTCGCTATAACCTGTACAGTTAATAAATCCCTCAAGTACCGAACAATAATACGATCAAGTCATAAAGCACAGAAAGAATCACCTTGGTGCACATAATTTCATAACATACTTTGATCAGCCAATAACCCATCATACAAAGGAAATATTTAAATAAATAAGGTAAACAACCAAGAAAATTACAAGTAAAGATGAAATGCAATAACCAAATCAAAAACCGACATGTACACCATCAAGAAGGCACATGAGAGGGTGACCCTAGGAGGATGGATCCATATCCATATGCTGCATGGCGTAGTCACGTGCAATAATCATAATTCTCCCTGCGTTGTTAGAGGCTTAATAACACAAACTGCCCGGCATGGTCACAGGCTCAATATCCCGGATTCGCCCGGCTTGGTCACATGATCAATATCACAATCCGCCCGATATGGTCACTGGATCAATACCACAATCCACCCGTCATGGTCATAGGCTCAATATCACAATCTGCTCGACATGGTCACATGTTACCAGTCCAATCCATGGTCACAGGTTACCAGTCCAATCGATATCAGAAGCAAATATACAAGTATGAATGTATATGATCAATTAATATCAAATTCCATGCTCCTGGACTGGTACAAGTGATATGCTAAGGTGCATGCATATAACACCCCAAAAAATTTCAAAGTACTTAAGTGTAAGGCCTGGTAAAATTTGCAAAGAAAATAATATTTCATGGTGCCGTACTAGGCTTACGTGTATGTCGGACCGTACAAAATCATTTAGAGGATCGGTGAGGTGGCATACAAGCTTGAATTACCACTTGAGATGTCATTAGTACACCCGGTGTTTCATGTGTCTATGTTGAAGAAAGTAGTTGGAGATACGACACTCATTGTTCCGGTTGAGACTATTGAGGTAAATGAGAAATTGACTTATGAAGCAATTCCAGTTTCTATTCTTGATAGGCAAGTCCGAAAGTTGAGAAATAAAGAAATTACATCTGTAAAAGTGCTATGGTGAAACCAACAAGTTGAAGAGGCTACTTGGGAGGCCGAGGAAGAAATGAAGAAAAAGTATCCTTATTTGTTTGAATGACCATGTATTTATAAAGTTGTGATCTATGAAAAACTTCTAAGAGTTGAATTCTATGAATTATGTATGATTTGTACATTTGATGTTAAGGGTGTTCCGTTCTGGTGATATAATTGCTTGTGAGGCCACAGTTGGTGTTGTTTTGTATTATGTTACGTCATTGGCATCCGTATATGTTGTTAGGATGTATTTCTGGGGCTCTCTGACAGGTGGATAGGCCTAGTTACAAAGGAAACTCTGGCAAAATTTTAGGAAATTTAGGGAGTTAGTCAAATTTGGGGTTGCTGGTATGTGGTATGAAAAATTTAGTTGCATAAGATGCTAATAACAGAATTTGACCCTCATTCGAGGACGAATGATCCTAAGCGGGGGAGAATGTAACACCACGAAAAATTTCAAAGTACTTAAGTGTAAGGCCTGGTAAACTTTGCAAAGAAAATAATGTTTCATGGTGCCGGACTAGGCTTACGTGTTTGAGGATTATAGAAATTCTTCGCGGCTCGCAAGTTCGCCGCGGCTCAGACTTTTTGGGTTGAACAATGCACAGGAAAGTAAAGGAAAATTTTTGCCGGAAAAGTGTGTTTATGCTGTCATTATGCGACCGCATAATCACTCTGTCGGCCGCATAATGGCCGCAGAAGTGAGCAGGAGAGGGCCATTCTGGAAGCAGTTATGCAGTCGACTATGCGACCACATAACTGTTATGCGATGCATTATGCGACCACATAACAGTTATGCGGACCGCATAGTGACCGCATACACAGGCAGTTCTTTTAGCTATTTTGTAACCAATTATGCGATCGGTATGCACTCCGTATATCGGTTATGCAATCGCATACCTTGTTCCAGAGCTCTATTTTTGGGTTTTTAAAACCCGACCCTATTTCGTTAAATACACTCTTTGGGCCATTTTTGAGCTATAATCTGACATTTTAGAGTGAGAGAGAGTGAGAAGGTGTTCTTCAATAATTGTTCTTCAATTCTTGCTCAAGTTTTGGAAGATTAAGAAGGGAAGCTCACTAGGTCTTCATCCTAGAGGTAAGATTCTACACCCTAAACCCTAATTTCGAAATTTACTGAAAATGGGTAATTAACAAGATAATTTTTTGGCATGAGAGTTGTTTATCTTACATGCATGTGTTATCAAAGGGTGTAGGAAGATTGTTGAGCTAAGAATGGTAAAGATTGGGTTGTGGGATGATGGAATCCTCCATAAAAGGGCCTTGAAACCTTAATGCACACCTAGTGTTTGATAAAATGCTCAAATGAGCTAGAACCATAATCATCTTCCTAATTTTTGTTCAATTTGTTATATTTCTAAAATAGATTGAAGTTGCTAAGAATTCCGGAACATTTTAGAGTTTAAGGAAGCTCAATTGAGGTATGTTGGCTAAACTCTTCTTTAAGAATTGGAATTTC
>AWOL01S0026734.1:66222-140754 GCA_000715115.1 Nicotiana otophora | reverse complement strand
GTTCAATTTGTTATATTTCTAAAATAGATTGAAGTTGCTAAGAATTCCGGAACATTTTAGAGTTTAAGGAAGCTCAATTGAGGTATGTTGGCTAAACTCTTCTTTAAGAATTGGAATTTCCATTATCCTTGTAAGTTCCAAGATGTTGATTACAAACCGAGTATTCCGATAAGTTTTGTGATAAAGATATATGTTCAATTTGTATTTCAAATGCTCTTATCATATTGCATTATAAATTGATGATGTGTTTCAAACTATGGATTGTGTATCCACATGTTATAATTTCAAGCCGTGATTTATGTTTAAGTTATTATGCCAAGTTGTGTAAAGATTGGGATTTTGATACACCTCCACCCACATACATATATTGGGGTGAGGCAGCATAGCCGCTTTAAGTTGGTATTGGTATCGTTGATGCACCTCCACCCGCATAAATTGGGGTGAGGCGGCATAGACGCTTTGTGTTGGTATTGGTATCATTGATGTACCTCCACCCGCATACATTGGGGTGAGGCGGCATAACCGCTTTGTGATTAGTATTGGTATCGTTGATGCACCTCCACCCGCATATATTGGGGTAAGGCGGCATAGCCGCTTTGTGTTGGTATTGGTATCGTTGATGCATTTCCACCTGCAAACATTGGCGTGAGGCGACATAACCGCTTGTATAGGTTATTGGTACTGTGGTTATACATCCACCCGCATACATTGGGGTGAGGCGGCATAACCGCTTTGTGATTAGTATTGGTATCGTTGATGCATTTCCACCTGCAAACATTGGCGTGAGGCGACATAACCGCTTGTATAGGTTATTGGTACTGTGGTTATACATCCACCCGCATACATTGGGGTGAGGCGGTAGGGCCGCTTGAGTAGAGTTGTGGTATTGTACATACACCTCCACCTGCATACATCGGGTGAGGTGGCGGGGCCGCTTTGTGTGAAGATAGTTGTAGAGGATATCATCTTAAATCCTATAAATGTTATTGATAGCTCTTAATAAGCTTGCTCTGGTTTAAGCGGTTATCTATATTATACTATTTCCGCAATGGTTCATCATATTCATCTTGTATTTCTGAATTCTTAAATTGGTGTTTAGTTTTCATACTAGTACTATTCGACGGTACTAACATCCCTTTTGCAGGGGGCGCTGCATCTTTAAATGGATGCAGGTGGTGCCACAACAGGAGATATTGATCAGTGATAGCAGTACACCTTCTTCCCAGCTAACTTGGTGAGCCCCACTTCATCCCGGAGTCATGTATCTTTTGTTTTTGTGTATTCTGTTTGAGGTATAGCTGAGGCCTTGTTGCCGGAATTATCATTGTACTCATCTTTATCTATAGAGGCTCTGTAGACATAGTGTGGTTCTGTATAGGTACTGGGAAAGACAAACTATACTATGTTGTGGTTGTATTACTTATCCATTTGAGACTTTAAAAATGGTGAAACTTATGGGAAGAAATTGGTAATTGCAGACATGGCCACTTTATTGTTTAATTAAGGAAAACATATATTCTCTTTATTCATGAATGAGTTTGAGTAGAAGAAATCTAACAGGCTTGCTCGGTCAGGTTCACTCGATTGAGCGCCGGTCGCGCTCCTCGATTTTGGGGCGTGACAATGCATATGCAAAGTGTGCTATCATAGCTCAAATCAGGCAATTACCTCACGATAATAGCAACTATCAATTTCAATCAGAAGATTGGCCTCAATGTAATCTCAAGCATGGCTCATATAGCTCACAACGGGGTACAATTATAAGAAACATCATAGCATGAAACTTAGAAATCATATCAAGGCATATCATAGCTTAAGAACTACCCCGAGCATAAAATATTTATCCCAGTGCACGCACATAGGCTCAACCCAGCACGTGTATGCCACCCATAGCACGTAGCTATCACAAATAACTCAGGCAACTAGTATGTCACAACCCAAAATCAAACTAGTCAAGATGGCACCTAACCTAACCCGCTAGGCAAGCCCAATATCAGTCAACACAAGTCAAATGAAATAAAAGTGGTCAAAAAATGATATAACTGAATTCCATACGATATCCCAAGGACTGATAATATAAGTCAGTACCACTAAGACTAGATTTACAAAACTGATATGAAATAAATACAACATCTGTTTGAAATGTACATAAACAAATTCAAATCTAAAACTACCAAAGACAAGCGGTAGCTAAATCTGGAAGGCAGGTACATCTTCAGTGTCAGCTCCTGTCATCCACAACATCTCAACTTCAAGATCTGTAGGTAAGGTGCAGAAGTGCAGTATGAGTATAATTGACCCCATGTACTCAATAAGTAACAAACCTAACCTCAGGTTGAAAGCAGTGGCGAGATCGAAAGAAGGTCAGTTTCCAACATCAATAATAAATAACAACATGATTTATGATAATGCCAGTAACAGTCAATAAGTCAAAGAGATATCATAATCAGGTCGTTCACAAGTATGGGGAATTAGACATGATTTTCAAGTTTAACAGTTAATGTCCAAATCTCACACCAAAATCATTAAAATTTAAGTTTCTCAGAGAAATGTGATCTTTTCCAACTTTCAACAATATATAAGACTTCTCATTTACTAGTTAGCATGAGAAAAATACATCTCTATGCCTACAGGTCAAATACATGTCAAGTTAATAACACCATAGTACGAGCTAGCATGAGGAAAATACATCTCTATATCAACATGTCAAGTCACTAACACCGTATTAGCAGCTAGCATGAGGAAAATACATCGTTATGCCTACACGTCAAGTCAACAATATCACAATGAAATCATTAAGTACACTCACTCTCAGCACAATCAAGGTGCCTGGCTCAAATGCCCTTCACCATCACACATACAAGCACCCAGCACTGTACGGGTGCCTGGCATAAATCCCTCTCATCAAAGCACGTGTATATATCACATTGTGCTTGCGCTCAATATAAATATCAGACTCCGGCGGGGCGGATCCTGCCCCAAGCACTAATCAATAGTTAATATAACCTGTTGTGGCAAGCAACTCGATCAAAATTTCAATCAGTTGCGGCGTGCAACCCAATCCAAATATCAATCAGTTGCGGTGTGCAACCTGATCCAAATATCAAGCAGTTGCGGCATGCAATCCGACCCACAAAATAATCTGTTGCGGCGTGCAACCGATCAAAATATCAATCTGTTCCGGCGAGCAACCCGATCCAAATATCAATCCTTTGTGGTGTGCAACCCAATTCAAATATCAATCCATTGCGTCGTGCAACCTCATCCAACATATTTCACAGTACGGCTCTATGGCCCATATCATTTATCTATCCACTCAAGTCTCAATGGCTCACAATTATACAACACACATTAACCCAATATGCCACAAAATAAGCTCTAACTCGTGTCACGTACAAGGGCACTATCTCGCGCGTATCGACCTCTGAATGGCTCGAAACTAAACAAATGTAACTCAAAAACATCAAACAATCCCATAGGAAACAAACCTAAATGGCAAAGGTCGAATCTTTAATCAAATATTCGAAGTCAACCAAAAAGTCAAATCTAGACCGCACCTCGGAACACGACAAAACTCATAACTTCCGACAACCCATTTGAATACGAGTCCAACCATACTAATTTCACTCAAATATGACTCTGCATCGATGTTCAATTCTCAAATATTCAATTTAGAAAAGTTTTTGACCAAACCTCCAATTTGTCTTTTCAATCCATAAACAAAACGCCAAAATCGAAGATGGAATCATGTAAAATAATCAAATCTGAGTCAAAAAAACTTACCCTAATCTAAATGGTGAAAATCCCTTCCACAATCGCCCAAATCCAAGCTTCTTAACTCAAAATATGATAAAATAACCAAAACCTTCGAAATAGAGTACTTTATAACATGGTTTTGGGGATACACATCGCGATTGCGGGAAAACATTCGAGATTGCAAAGCACAAATGCTACTGCCACAAAAATCTATACGCGTTTGCGATCCTGACCATGCAAACGCGATGCACACAGATGTCAACGCTCCATGAACGCACCCAGATCTACGCGAACACAAAGAAGAGTTTCTCCAGCTCCTAGATTACCAGCGCGAACATGAACTCAAAATGAGAACATGATGCATAAGTCCCACATCATTCGCGAACGCGACTCTATACACACGAACGCAAATAGTAGAAACATCCCAGATCCAAACATACACTACACGATTGAGGCTTCATCTTCGCGATTGCGATGATCACCAGAGGCACCAGAAAACTAGCAATCACAAATGAAGGAAAAATGGTCTGAAACTCACCCAAGCCCCTCGGGACCTCTTCCAAACATATCAACATATATCAAACCATAACACGGACCTACTTGATGCCTCAAATAACACAAATAACATCAAAACCATGAATTGTCGATCTAGATAATCTCTTAAGTTCATATACTTCAAACTTTGAACTAAGTGTCTGATAAAATCATAACAGTCCGTCTTTCAACCAAACCTCACACACAAGTCCTGAATGACTAAATGAACATATTCTAACTTTCGTAACAGCAATCTGAACTCGATAACATTGAAGTCAACTCCCGGTCAAAGCTATGAACTTCCCAAACCTAGAAATTGCCAATTTTTGCCAAATAGAGACAAAACCTTCTAGGAACATCCAAATGTGAATCCGAGCATATGCCCAAGTCCATAATCACCATCGGGAACTAACGAAACCATAAAAACTCCATTCCGAGGTGAAATAAACAAACGTTAAACTTGGGAAACCCTTCCAACCTAAAGCTACCAAATTGAGAATCATTCTTCCAATTACTTCCGAACCACTTGAAAATCAGAACCGATGATACAGACTAGTCATAATACACGATATGAAGCTACTCATGACCTCAAACCACCGATCTAAATGGAAATGCTCAAAACGATCGATCGAGTCGTTACATTCTCCCCCACTTAAACATATCTTCGTCCCTCGAACATATCAAGGGTCATTGCAAAGTCATCAAATCACTCTATAAACCACCATAAAAATATTCATGCATGACCCAACGTCACCTTAATCCATATAAGTCCGACAATACAACCTAAATACATATCTTTACTTCCACCCCAGTCCATAAACCTTAGAACTTAATCAAACAATAAAAAATTCATTATAAGACTCGAGTCTTGCATCTACACACTACAAATAAGTTATATCAAGTCATAACCATAATCCATGATATAATCACATGATATACCACACAACTCAAATACTCAAAGCAATAACCTCCAACCATAATAGTTGCTCAATAACAAACCTGGTACCGGTGACAAACCTCATATCAAATAAAACCTTGTTCTAAGACTTCATATGCTACTGATGGTGAAAGAAACACGTAGAAACTCATAACCACCCATCAGATCAGCAAGTGGTGGACCTTTCTAAGTAAACAAATGAAACTATCCTCCCAACTTACCATGATAAAACCCGATAGCACTCATTCCAGGTCTAATAACCTCATCTCATTCAGTACAAGTTGCTCCACCGACACGCCACACCAGCACCACCTCAAGCCACATACCATGCGATTCGTGCACCAAACAAACAACAACTCGAATGTACCTAATGATCGAAAGAGACTCAAATGAGAGAATCATCCCACAAGCTCAACAGGTAACGCCAAAAAGCGCAATGATATAAACCCATCACACAAAGGAGAACCAAAACTCATGAGATAAACACAAGGGATCCTATCCCAATATAACTCCGCTGCGATACGTGACCCAATCTGAACACTTGTCCACATGGAATACATCGAGCCTTGATTCTCACAATCAACAACCATATGCATATCGACAATACACACACAAAGTGCATGACCGTAACCATGAAGAAATGAATCACACAATATACTACAGACATTAAGACCATAGCCAAGGCACAATCAACCATTCAACACCCTAATGGCCATCTCGCTCGAATTCTGCCACAAGGCCCAAATAGGACCGCATCATGTGTGCAAATAATCAATAGTCTCGCAACTCATTGTAGCATAGGAGAGTAACACATGGAACATATCAAAACACGAATAAGAATAACTCTAACTGATATGACACACCCCTAAACCATAGATGTACTGAGTAAACAAATTCGACCAGATGTAAAATACACATTCTCATTAGGCCTACTACTGGCCTCCAAATCAATTTCGATCCTCCCAAAATAGTATATAACCTTCCAAAAGTACAAAGTATCCATAGCACATACCACCAATCGTCTAACCTTGGCCATACCCTCATAGTCCGCAACCAAGATACAGTTTGCCTATGAGAACTCCTAGTCTCCAAATACATAGAATGCCAAAATCACCATATCTTATCCCAACTTGACCACTCAAGTGACTGACACTACCCCCCATACATACTTATCTCACGAGAAATACTTCCATAATTCTTCTGTACCATGTGGGATAATCTGAATATCAATAGCCATTCAACCAGGCGATTACCTTAATACCAATCAAGCATCTGCAATTCAAAAACAAAGTGCGCCTTCTAAAATGCATACCCTTCTTAGGTAATACCAGATAATACCAGCATTCTTCTAAACATATGCAATCGTCCCTACAAACTTGAACTCATGACCTTACCTTAAAAACTGAACCAGAAATATGTACATGCAATCCTCAATCCCACACGCCGTACCGCATCTATCATGCCATCATAAGAAAACACGAGAACCCCATTATCAACCCTGAATCACAATCAGGATACACAATCTGTCAGCTAGAAACCATCCACTTGACCCCATCCAGGAGAAAGTCTTTACATGCAATAAACTCCCCATGCTTATAGAAAACATCCATCCCAGGCCATGGTCGAAATCATCGAGAACTCTTCGAAACCCAATAGCACAAAACCAAACCATCAGAACTGAATTCTCTACCTCAAGCCAATCAAGCAGATCGCCAAACCTATGAGTATTTTCACAAGATACCTACAAAGCCTTGGCACACCAAAAAATCCAAAAGAACCGATCATTTCTATTACCATGCTAATCCGAACCACTACCAAGCTGACCCATTTCATCGAGTTTCTCCTGACTTGCCTTCAAGTTAACACCTCTCCTTGCCAATACACAACGATCCTTAACCAAAGCTCACAACAAGATATCCTATCATGAAACCACATCGTCCTAAAGCCTATAAGTCACTGTGTTTCCTCCTAAGCACCCAAAAATAACACAATCGAGATACCCAATCTAAAGAGACCTTCTATGAATCTTAAGTTATTTCCTTAACCTCTCTGGTACTTAAATGTAGGATCACTAATGATACAAAAACTACCGCAAGTCTCAGCACAATCCAATGAAATTCTCTTATCTTAGCCATGTATAAAACCTAGGGAACCCTCAAATACCACATTTGAATCTTCAACTCATTAGAACCTTTTCGAGAGTTATCCACTCTGCTCTAATCTCCAATGCATCGCCAAAATGAGATGAATGATTTATGCTCCATTAGCACACAAACACCTAAGAAGTAACCCACATCTCTAAAGCAACCGAGTGAATCCTTACTCAATGCACCCTACATCCACCACAAATAGAAGACTCAAATCACTACAAGATTTCCAATATCTTCATAAGGTGTAACACATCATGCATCCAGAAATTTCCTTGCTCAAGTCATCCTCGAAATCAACCCTTTCAAGTCACACCCGATCCATAAGTATGCCTCAGACCCAAACTAACATAGCACTTGACCATGCAACCTGATTGTCGATAACAAACTCCCCCACTTGGCTCGAAGCCACAGAACATAACATCCAATAACCCACAATACCCTTACTCCATAACTGCCATAATCTCGCACTATAATTTAACTAAGTCCTTCATACGCTCATATAGCACTAACCATAAAATGCCTCAAATATTCTGCTAAGCACATACCCATCCTTGCAACAGCCGTGCAAACATCCTCAAGCAATACAAACTCAAATCGTAGCGCATAATCTACCGATAGGAAGGAAACTTTCCACATAACATTATAAGGATCACACAACCTCAGAGCATCTCGTAGGAGATCACCCACCTTCTTAGCCTCAAACTGGCATCTCTACATGCCCTTTCATGGTCACAAATACTGAGCTCGTCAACATAACATAAGAATATACTTCATCCCACAAATAAACAACATGAAAGACCCCTCAACACGCTCATAACTTAAGGATGATACACCAAGAAAGAAATCAAACATCCATAGTCCTTTACGCCTTTAAGCAGACCCTTCTCATCCCATCCAAACCATCTAAGCATATCCCCCCATCACATATTACTCATCATATAGCTATCCAACCACCCACTGAGCCATCAATCCCACTCCTAAGGACACTATCGGACATTTAAGTCCAAAAGCACATACCCACATAACTAACACTACCGAGCCCAAGCTGCCGTCTAAACTTGACCTTAAGTCCTCCAGATTGCCCTATCCCCACAACACAAAGAACACATCTCGCACCTCATCCATGACATCACAAGCTGCGGATGCACAATTGATATTGAGTGCTCAACATAACATATGAGTGAGTGGAAGGAATTCAAAGAGATACGCTTCAAGCTGAATCATTATCACATGATAAGAAAAGAACGATGGGAAATAATCCTACTTGTCCTGTAACCTCTCAAAGATAGGAATGGACATCATCATACCAATCTGCAACACTCTACTAGACACATGATCATGACTTGTAGAACTATGAACCTAGAGCTCTGATACCAACTTGTCACGAACAAAAATCCACCTAATCGTGGTGGCACCTAACACAACCCGCTAGGTAAGCTCAATTATAGTCAGCCCGATTCAAATGAAATAAAAGTGGTCAATACATAACATAACTGAACTCCATACAATATCCCAACGACTGGTAGTACAAGTCATGAGCCACTAGGACTAGATTTACAAAACTGGGATGAAATAAATACAACATCTGTTTGAAATATACAGAAATAGAATTCAAATCTAAAATTACCAAGGACAAGTGGTAGTGAAATTCGGAAGGGAAGTACATCTTCAGTGCCAACTCCCATCATCTGCGTCATCTCATCTCCAAGATCTGCATGCAAGGTGCATATGTATAGTATGAGTACAACCAACCCCAAGTACTCAATAAGTAACAAACTCAGACTCTGGTTGAAAGCATGGGAAATTACACATGCTTTTCAAGTTTAATAGTTAAATTCCAAATCTCACACCGAAATCATTTAAATATGAGTTTATTATAGAACTATGATCTTTTCCAACTTTGAACAACAGATAAGACTTTTTATTTACCAGTTAGCAAGAGAAAAATACATCTCTATTCCTACATGTTAAGTACATGCCAAGTCAATAACTCTATATTACGATCTAGAATGAGGAACATGCATATCTATGCCTACATTTCAAGTACATGTCAAGTCAATAACACCGTATTACCAGCTAGCATGAGGAAAATACTTCTCTATGAATACATGCCAAATATATATGTCAAGTCAATAATATCATAGTGAAATCATTAAGTACACTCACTCTCATCACACTCAAGGTTCCTGGCTCAAATGCCCCTCACCATCACACACATAATCACTCAGCACTGTACGGGTGTGTGGCCTAAATGCCCCTCTCCGAAGAATGAGTATATATCACTATGCTTGCGCTCACTGTAAATATCAAACTCCGGAGGGGCGGATCCTAGCCCAAGCACTAAACAATAGTCAATATGACCTGTTGGGGCGTGCAACCCGATCTAAATAATAATCCGTTGTAGCGTGCAACCCGATACAAATATCAATCTGTTGCGACGTGCAACCCGATCAGAATATCAATTCGTTGCGGTGTGCAAATCTATCCAAATATTAATTTGTCGTGGCGTGCAAGCCGATCCAACATAACTGACAACACGGCTCCATGGCCCACATCAGTCATCAATCTGCTTAAGTCTTAATGGCTCACATCTCATAGAAACACGATCCAATTATACAACATAGATTAACATGTGCCACAAAATAAGCTCTAACTCATGTCACATACAAGGCAACATGTAAGACATCTTATCAAAGGTGAAAAGAGATAGAGATATAGCGTGCGAATATTTCTATCATGACTGAACAGTAAGACTGCAGTTAAGGCACCTAGATCAACATGGCAAAATAGCCGTCTCATGTCCCCAACAATTAAGCAGATTGCATAGACATGATTTCTAGCATAAATAGTAACTCACGTAGTCATACAAATAGAGAAACCTTTACATCAAAGAAGCATGATAGAAAAATAAGGCTTATGATAGCCTAAGAATTACACAGATCAGGAATACCCCAGTGCGCACACACATGCGCGTCACCTAGCACATGTGTCACCCCCACACATTTTAAACATCAAAGTTCCCAGGGATAATTACCCTCAAATCCATGTTTAGATATGTTACATACCTCGAATAGATCAAACTAATACAGAGCAAGCCAAAACTATACTCTAAAAATGCCATCCTCGCGCGAATCACCCCCTGAATGGCTCGAAACTAACCAAAAGAAACTCAAAAAACCAAATAATGTCCTAGGGAAAAAAACCCAAACGATAAAGGTGAATCTTTAATCAAATACCCAAAGTCAACCAAAAGGTAAACCCGGGTCTGCACCTCGAAACCCAACAAAACTCATAAATTTCGACAACCCATTCGAATACGAGTCCAACCATACTTATTTCATTCAAATTCGACTTCGAATAGATGTTCCAATATTAAATATTCAATTTGGAAATGTTTTTGACAAAAACCTCCCATTTCTCTTTTATTCATAAACTACATGCAAAAATCGATAATGGAAACAAGTAAAATAATTAACCCCGAGTAAAAAATTCTTATCCCAATCCAAATGGTGAAAATTCCCTCCAAGATCACCAAAATCCGAGATCTGTAACTCAATATGTGATAAAATAACCAAAACTTTCGAAACAGAGTACTTTATAACACTGCTTCAGGTATACCAATCGTGATCGCGGGAAAACCTTCGTGATCGGAAACCACAAACGCCACTGCCACAAAATGCTCTACCCGTTCGCGATGCAGACCATGTGAAAGTGATGCACACAGACTCCAATGCTCCGCGAACGTGCCCAGATCTACACAAACGCGATGAAGAATTTCTGTAGCTCTCAACTTACCAGCGGGAAGGCGACCTCACAATGCGAATGCGATGCTCAAGTCCTATAGCCTTCGTGAACGAGACTCTACACATGCGAATGCAAAGAGAAGAAATAGCCTAGCTCCAAACATACACTACGTGATCGCGACTTCATCTTCACGATGATCACCTGAGGCACCTGAAAACTAGCAATCACAGATGAAGGAAAAACGGTCAGAAAGTCTTTCGAAACTTACCGAGCCCCTCGGGACCGTGTCAGAACATACCAACATTTCGCAAAACATAACATGGACCTACTCGATACCTCAAATCACACATAATAACATCAAAACCACGAATGACTAAATGAACATATTCTAACTTTCATAACAACAATCCACACTCGATAACATCGAAGTCAACTCCCGGTCAAACCTATGAACTTTTCAAACCTTCAAATTGCCAATTTTTCCAAGTAGAGCCAAAATCATTTAGAAACATCCAAATAAAAATCCGGGCATACACCCAAGTCCAAATTCACCATCAGGACCTAATGAAATCATAGAAAATCATATCCGAGGTCGAATATACAAAAGTCAAACTTGGTCAACCCTTCCAACCTAAAGTTTCCAAATTGAGAATCTTTCTTCTAATTAATCTCGAACCACTCGAAAACCAAAATCGATCATGCACACCAGTCATAATACACCATATGAAACTACTCATGACCTCAAACCACCAAACTGAATACAAATGCTTAAAACGACCGGTCAGGTCTTTATATAGTGCCTCCACCAAGTTTAGGTAATATACTTACCTCAAGAAAGCAAAATCACTCCTCCAATAAGCCTTCTCGCGTGACTCAACCCCCGGACGACTCGAATCTAGCCAAAATAACTTATTACAATCAATAAAAGCCATAGAAAATGATTCCAAATGATAAAGCTAGGATCTTTAACCAAAATAAAAAATTCAACCCCGGGCCCATGCCCTGGAACCCGACCAAAGTAACAAATTCTGAATACCCATTCCGTTACGAGTTAAAATATATGTGTTTCATCTAAATCCGATCTCAATTCGACCATCAAATCATCAATTTATTCTTTAGGAAAGATTTTACTAAATTCCAAAATTCTTGCACTAAGATTCACCAATTAAATCCAATAATCAAGGTTGGAATCATGAATAATTAAAACATTCGAGTAAAAATGACATACCCCAATCCATATCGTGAAAATCACCTACAAAATCGCCCAAATCTGAGCTCTATAACTCAAAATATGTTAAAATGACTAAAACCCTCAAAAAATAGAGTATTTATGGTCTACCCAAGCATACCCCTTGCCATCGCGGGACCAACTTCGCGATCGCGAAGCACAATCAAACTCTGCCTCAAAAGGCATGCGCGAACGTGTGACCTTGGTCGCAAACATGAAGCACAACAATCAAGGACCTACATGAACGCGACCTTCCTCCCACGGTCGCGAAGGCTAAAAGCCTGACCACCCTGCGGGGATCCCCTTCTACGCGAACGCGGCCCCAGCGCTGCAATCGTCATGACCATTGCCTCCCCAAGCTTTCGATCCGATCACACCTTTGTGAACACGATGAAAAAACTTGCTTGTCGACAAAATACCATACCCGAATGCGACTTCTTCTTCGCGATCATGAAGAAGGAAACCAGAACTAAGAATCAACAATTCCAAAACATGGAGAAACGGTCTGAAAACCCATCCGAAACACACCTGAGGCCCCGGAGACCCCGTCCAATCACACCAACCGATTTCAAAACATAACACGAACTTACTGGAGGCCTCAAATCACACCATACAACATCAAAACCATGAATCGCACCTCAATGCAAGCCTAAGGAACAAATCCAAATTTCCAAATTCAAACCTTACGCCGAACTAGCCTAAACAACTTAGAATTACCTAAATTTTGCATGCAAGTCCCAAATGAAATGATGGACCTATTAAAATTCCCGAAACCAAATACGAACCAGGTATCATCAAAGTCAACTCTCGATCAAACCTGCTAACTTTCCAAATGTTCAACTTTCCAACTTTCGCCAAAAAGTATCAAATCAACCTATGAACCTCCAAATCCAAATACAAACATATGCCTTAGTCCAAAATCAACATACGAAGCTACTGAACCATCAAAACTCCATTTAAGAGTCATCTATACAAAATTTAAACTCCGATCAACTCTCGCAACGTAAGCTTCCAACCTTGAAACTAAGTGTCCCAATTCACTCCAAAACCTCTCCGAGTCCAAACCAACCACCCCGCTAGTCACAAAACCACAATTACACATAAGTAAAGCATCAAATAGGGGAACAAATGCTAAAATACTCAAAATGAATGATTGAGACGTTACATTCTCCTCCTCTTAAAAAACATTTGTGCTCAAACGAATCTAGAATTATACATGGAGTCTCAAAAAGATGAGGATATCTGCTCCGAATCTCCTGACCGGTCTCCCAAGTAGCCTCCTCGACCGGCTGACCTCTCCAATGAAGCTTCACCAATGATATATTCTTTATCCTCAACTTTGGAACCTGCCGGTCCAAAAAGGCCACCGACTCCACATTATAAGTCAAACCATCATTCAATTGCACTATGCTGAATTCCAAAACATGTGATGGATCACCATAATACTTCCGGAGCATGGGCTCATGAAACACTATGTGAACTCCCGATAGACTAGGTGGTAAGGCAGGTTTGTAGGACACCTCTCCAACTCTCTCGACAACCTCTTATGGACCGATATACTTGAGTAGAAGCTTCTCACCTACCATATATTCCATATCACGAGCCTTCCTGTCTACATAACTCTTCTGACTGAGCTGTACGAAATCGCTCCTGAATCAACTTCACTTTCTCCAAAGCATCGGGGACCAAATCAGTGCCAACAACCTAGCCTCATCGGGCCCAAACCAATCAACCGGCCAACGACACCGCCTCCCATATACGGCTTCATAAGGATCCATTTGGATACTTGACTGATAACTGTTATCGTAGGAAAACTCTGCTAATGGAACAAACCGATCCCATGAACTGTGTGCCCAACTCATGCTGCATTGCTCTCTAAAACAACAGTGTAAACTACATTCCTCGATCCGAGATAATAGAAATTGGCACACCATAAAGGCGAACAATCTCCCAAACATAATTCGAGCCAGCTGCTCTAAAGAATAGGTAGTCATGACTAGAATTAAATGTGCAAACTTGGTCAGTTTGTCCATAATGACACACACTGCATCGAATCTCCTCAAGGTCCGTGGAAGCCCAACTACATAATCCATAGTGATACGCTCCCACTTCCACTCTGGCATATCAAGCCTCTACAGCAAACCATTGGGTCTCTGATGCTCATACTTCACCTGCTTACAGTTCAAACACCGAGAAACATACTCAGCAATATCTTTCTTAATCCCCCACCACCAATAGAGCTGTCTCAAATCATGGTACATCTTTTGCAGCTCCCGGATAAATGGAATACCGTGAACCATGGACCTCCTTAAGAATCAACTCTCGCAACCTATCCATATTTTGGAACGCAGATCCGACCCCGCATCCTCAATACCCCATCATCACAAATATTAAACTCTTTGGCATCACCGTGCTACACCGTGTCCTTATGGACAAGCAAGTGGGGATAATCATACTGACGCGCCTTGATGTGCTCAAACAAGGACGACTGTGATACAACGCAAGAAAGAACTTTGCTGGACTCCAAAATATCCAATCTCATGAACCGATTCGCCAAAGCCTGAACATCCAATGCTAATGGTCTCTCCCCAACTGGTATATAAGAAAGACTCCCCATTCTCTCAGCCTTCCTACTCAAAGTATTGGCCAATACATTAGCCTTTCATGGATGATACACAATGGTGATATAATAGTCCTTTAGTAGCTCTAACCACCTCCTTTGCCTCAAGTTTAGATCCTTTTTCTTGAACAAGTACTGGAGACTCTTGTGATTTGTGAACACCTCACAAGACACACCGTAATGATAATGCCTCCAAATCTTGAGCACATGAACAATGGATGCTAACTCCAAATCGCGTACTAGGTAGTTCTTCTCATGGGGCTTCAACTGATACGTAGCATAAGCAATCACTCTACCCTCATGCATCAACACACTCCCAATGCCAATATGCAATGTATCACAATAAACTGTATAAGAACTCGATCCCGAAGGTAAAATCAAAACTGGAGTTGTAGTCAAGACAGTCTTGAGCTTTTGAAAGAACTCCTCAGACTTGTCAGACCACCTGAATAGGGCACCCTTATGCATCAATCTAGTCAATGGGGATGCTATAGATGAAAACCCCTCCACAAAACAGTGATAATACCCCGCCAACCCAAGGAAACTCCTTATCACAATAAAAGAAATGAGTCTGGACCAACTCTGAACTGCCTCAATCTTCTTCGGATCCACCTTAATCCCCTTACTGGACACCACTTGCCACAAGAATGCCATTGATTATACCCAAAACTCACACTTGTAAAATTTAGCATATAGGTTCTTTTCCCTCAAAGTCTGGAGTACGTTCCTCAAATACTGCTCATGCCGGCTGCGAGAATACACCAATATATCATAAATGAAAACTATGATAAAGGAATCAATATAGGGATGAAAAACATTGTTCCTCGAGTGCATAAAATCTGTTGGGGCATTGGACAGCCCAAAAGACATCACCAAAAACTCATAGTGACCATAGCGGGTCCTGAAAGTCATCTTCGGAATATTTGAAGCCCAAATCTTCAACTACTGATATTCCCATCTTAAATCAATCTTCAGGAATACCCTATCACCCTGGAGCTGATCAAATAAATCATCAATGCGCAGTAGTGGGTACTTGTTCTTGATAGTAACCTTGTTCAACTGCTTGTAGTCAATGCACATCCTCATAGAACCATCTTTCTTCTTCACAAATAGTACCGGTACACCCTAAGGTGACATGCTAGGACTGATGAAACCCTTATCAAGCAACTCCTATAATTGTTCCTCCAACTCCTTCAACTCTATTGCATAAAATATATTTGGGAACTCCCTCACTACTGGAACCGACTCAATAGTAGGAGTATCAATAATAACATACCTCACAAAGCCCAAATATTCCAAACACCCCATCTCAACCATCCGTTGAGACATTAAAAATGAAATCACTCTACCGGGAACATGATCCAGGGAGCCTTTCCACTCCAACCTTGGCAACCCCAACATAGCTAATGTTACAGTCTTACCGTGACAATCAAGAATGGCATGATATGGTGACAACCAATCCATGCCAAAAACCATGTCAAAATATACCATGCTGAGCAATAATAAGTCAACTCTAGTCTCATATCCCCCAGTGGTCACCATACAAGAACAATATACACGGTCTACCACAACAGAATCACGCACCGGTGTAGATACATGAACAAGCATATCTAAAGAATCACGAATCATATACAAATAACAAGCAATATATGATGACACATATAAATAAGTTGAACCAGGGTCAAATAACACTGAAGCATCCCTGTGGCACACTGAAACAATACCTTTGATCACAACGTCAGAAGCAACTACCTCTAGCCTAGCGGAAAATATATAGCAACAGGCCAAGCCACCGCTTGACCGACCTCCCCTCTAAGGTAACCTTGAACTTACTGAGAACTACCCCTAGCTGGTTGTGCAGGTGGTGTAGCTACTTGTGCTGAAATAATAGGCTGTGAGCTCTTCCGTGGAACCCTGATATGATGTTTAGGGAAATCCCTCTTAAGATAACTCAAGTCTCCACACTCGTAACAACCTCTCTTCTGAGGTTCCTTAACCTAATAACCCGAATAACTTCCCGTGGAACCCTGAGAGGATAGAGCACGGTAAGACCTCTATCCCAGTAGTGCACTGAATGATGACTAATTTAGGAGAGCACTGTATGAACTATGGCTAACTAAAGAATCCTGAGGAATCTGACGAGCTGCCTGAGCGGGCCTAAAAATGACGACCTATGTTGTAATGTGACTGGCCTACGGATGAGGAACTATGGAAACCACCTGAACTACAAGGCCTTTTGGCCTCCCGCTCCTTGTGCTCAAGCCTGCGAACCTGCTCCAAATGTGTAGCAATCTCGACCACCTGGTCAAACCTAGCATCCGTCTCGGCCTCTCGAGCAAAACTATAACGTAAACCTCCCAATCTTCTCTCTCTCAGTGGGAACCAACCATACCGCATGACGTGCCAAATCTGTGAACCTCATCTTGTACCGAGTCACAGTCATATCCATCTGGCGTAGCTGCTCAAACTCTCTCTAGAACTACACTTTGCAAGTCTATGGAACAAATTTCTCTAATAGGATAACTAAGAACTCATGCCATATAAGTAGCGCTACGTCAGCTGGTCTGCCTGACTCATACATCTGCCACCATCTGCAGGCTACCCCTGTCAGTTGAAAAGTAGTAAAGGTAACTCCATAATGCCTGCAGTGCGAAGAATCCAACGACACTGATCTAGAAAACTCTAAGAATCCTCTGACTCTCTTCCACTGAACTCAGGAGGGTCAAGTATCTTAAAATGCTACAACCTCCTCCGCTCCTCACCATTCATGGAACCTCAGCCCGAGCAGCAACAACTGGCTGAACTGGTAACACCCCTGGTGTCAGATAACCCTGAGCTAGCTGCTCTAGTGTATGGGCAACGAGATTATGGGCCCTTTCCCCAGCTTGTTAGGTAGTTGGTGCAACTGGTATAGTAACTGCCTGAGCCAAGCTCCTGCACACACTCAAGATTTGAGCCAAGGCCTCTTGAAGACTAGGTATAACAATAGATACAACCGGTGTCTGAGCTGGTCCCACCGCCTTAAGAGTATGCGGAACCTGCTCCGTTACTGGAGCAACTTATGGCTCCACAAGTGTTGCTCTAGCTATAGTGCAAGCATCGGCCTCTACCTCGACCCCAATCTCTCGCAGGCCTGCTTGGTGGTATCGGTGCATGTCCGCCAGATTAGGCTAAACGTGTCCTCGTCGTTTGTGAGAGAATATAATAGTAAAGGTTCAACTTCATAAATAAAAAATCCGCATGATAAGAATGCAATAAAGTGAAATTGTTTTCCTAATAGTTCGGTAGCCTCTCGAAGATAAGTACAGACGTCTTCGTACCAATCCACAAGAATCTACTGAACTTGCTCATGACCCGTAGAACCTATGAACCTAGGGCTCTAATACCAACTTGTCACGATCCAAAACTACTAAATAATCTAATGTCGCCTAATGCACTTGCTAGGCAATCCGAATATAACTAAGGCAAATCATAATAACAGAATTGACAAAACAATAATTCAAGTCTAAAGCCTTCAACATAGCATAATAACGCCAATACATGATAAATCCCCCTAAAATGGTAAATACAGAGTCATGAGGTCTAAAACGGAATTACAAGTTTGAAATGCCAAATAACAATATTGTCTAAATAAATGAAAACACTACATAAAGTAAAACAGACGCCAAGACTACGGTTGAGATGCAGCTCTACCTTGTCTCTCCAAGGTACTCAGCAACGAAGGTCGGCTGCCGGTGGCTCGATCCACCACTTGGATCTGCACAATTAAGTGCAAAGTGTAGTATGTGTACGACCGATCCCATGTACTCAGCAAGTATCATTACTACCTCGGCGAGCTAATAGAAGAAAAAATTATAAATGTAACTCGCTATAACCTATACAGTTAATATATCCAACAAGTACAGAACAATAATACGATCAAGTCATAAAGCACAGAAAGAACCACCTTGGTGCACATAATTTCTTAACATACTCTGCTCAGTCAACAACCCAACATATAAAGGAACTATGCAAATAACCAGGGAAATTGCAAGTAAAGATGAAATGTAATAACCACATCAAATATTGGCCAGCTATTCCTCATAATTTCCATAATTGTATCAAAACACAGATCAATTTTCCTCAATCCGTGTGTACACTATAAAGAAGGCACATGTAAGGTTGATCCTATGGGGATTCATCAATATCCACACGATGCATGTCATAGTCACGTGCAATAATCATAATCTACCCGACATGGTCACCGGCTCAATAAAGCAATACGCCTAGTGTGGTCACAAGCTCAACATCACAGATCTACCCAGCGTGGTCATAGGCTTAATATCACAAACCGCCCAACATGGTCACATGCTCAATAACACAATCCTCCCGACATGGTCATAAGCTCAATATCACAATCCATATGGCGTGGTCACAGACTCAATATCACGATCTACCCAGTGTGGTCACGGGCTACCAGTCCAATCCATATCACACAAAAGAAAATATACAAGAATGCTTATATATGATCAACGTGTATCAATTTCCATATTCCTGGATGGGTATAAGTGAAGGTGAATGCATGTGCAAAGTGTGCCATCATAGCTCAAATCAGGCAGTTACCTCAGGAAAACAACCACTATGATTTTCAATCAGGAGATTAGCCTCTATGTAACCTCAAGCATGGCTCGAATAGCTCACAATGGGGTACAAATATAAGAAACATCATAGCATGAAACTTATCAATCAATTCAAGGCATATCATAGCCTAAGCACTACCCCGAGCATGAAATATTTACCCTGGTGCATGCCCATGGGCTCAACCCCGCATGTGTGTGCCACCCATAGCACGTAGCGATCACAAATAACTCAGGCAACTAGTGCCTCAACCATGTTTAGGTAAGATGCTTACCGCAAGAAAGCCAAATCACTCCTCCAATAAGCCCTTCCCGCATGAATAAACCTGTGAACGACTCAAACCAAAATAACTTAATACCGTAAATAAAAGCCATAGGAAATGATTCTAAATGATAAAGCTAAGATTTTTAACCAAAAACAAAAGTCAACCCCGGGCTCGTGCCCCGGAACCCGACCAAACTCATAAATTTCGAACACCTATTCCGACATGAGTTCAAATATATATGTTTCATCCAAATCCGATCTCAATTCAACCCTCAAATCATCAATTTACACTTTAGAAAAGGTTTTACTAAAATTCCCAATTCCTCCACTAAGATTCACCAGTTAAATGCAATAATCAAGCTTTGGAATCATGAATACTTAACAAACCCGAGTTAAAAACACTTACCCCGGTCCAAATCGTGAAAAATACCTCCCAAATCGCACATATCCGAGCTCTATAACTCAAAATATGTTAAATGGCTAAAACCCTAGAAAACTAGATTACTTATGGTCTGAACTTGGGTGCGAAGGCGAAGCACAACAGTACCGGACCTACACAAATGTGTCCTTCCTCTCGCAGTCGTGAAGGCTAAAAGCCTGACCACCCAGCGCGGCTCCCCTTCTATGTGAGCGGTGCCCCAGCGCTGCGATCGCGATGAACACTGCCTCTCGAGGCTTCGCGATCATGATCACACCTTAACGAACACAAAGAACAAACTCACCTATCGAAAAAAGACCCTTTGCAAATACGACTACGTCTTCGCGATTGTGCAGAAGGAAACCAGAACTGAGAATCAGCAGTTCCAAAACATGGAGAAATAATCTAAGACCCATCCAAAACACACTCGAGGCCCTCGAAACCACGTTCAATCACACTAACCAATACAAAAACATAACACTGTTCTACTCGAGGCCTCAAATTACATGAAACAATATCAAAATCATGAATTGCACCCCAATTCAAGCCGAAGAAACTCGAATTCCAAACTCAAAACTTACGCCGAACAAGCCTAAAAACTCGGAATGACCTCAAATTTTGCATGCAAGTCTTGAGTGATATAATGGACCATTCCAACTCTCAGAACCAAAATCCAAACTGGATATCATTAAAGTCAACTCTCAGTCAAACCTACCAATCTTCCAAACCTTCAACTTTGCAACTTTCGCCAAAAAGTACAAAATCAACCTACGGACCTCCAAATCCAACTATGGATATAAACGTAAGTTCAAAACACCATAAGAATCTAATGGAATCATCAACACTCTATTCTGGAGTCATCTATATAAAACTCAAATTTCGTTCAACTCTTGCAACTTAAGTTTCCAACCTTGGGACTAAGTGTCCCAATCCTCTCCAAATCCTCCCCGAAATTAAACCAACTACCCCAACAAGTCACGAAACCACAATTACACTTAAGAAAAGCATGAAATATGAGAAATAAGGCTAAACTACTCAAAACGACTGGCCAAATCGTTACAAGTGAATAACACTCTATAGTTGGTCAAATAAATCATTGATACGTGGCAAAATATTCATATTTATGATCCTCACCTTATTCAGTTGCTTGTAATCAACACGCATTCTCATCGTGCCATATTAGTTTTCACAAATAACACATATGTTTCCCAAGGTGACATGCTAGGCATGTGTAATGGCCTATTCGGTAGTTTTGAGCATTTTCATGTTGTTCAGTTATTTGAAGTCATTAGTAGCTTCATATGATGTATTATGACTTTTTGTGAATTGTTAGTTTTAGTTTTCAGGTGATTCGAGATTGATTTGGAAGAATGACCCTCGACTAGGAAGCTTTAAGTTGGAAGAGTTGATCATGTTTGACTTTTGATGGTTCTGTTAGTTTCGGATAATGATTTTGGACTTGGGCGTATGTCAGTATCTGCATTTGGATGTTTCTAGATGGTTTTGGCACTATTTGGCGATTGTTGTAAATTTGAAGGTTTGGAATATTCATAAGACTAACCGATAGTTTACTTTGATATCATCGGGTTTGAATTGTCGTTCTGGGAGTTAGAATAGGTTCGTTATGTCATTTGGAACTTATGCAAAATTTGAGGTCATTCCGAGTTGATTTGATTTGGTTCGGCACGAGTTTTGGAAGTTGAAAGTTCATTAAGTTCGATTTGAGAAGCAATTAATGGTTTTGATGTTGTTATGTGTATTTTGAAGCCTTAAGTAGTTCTTATTATTTTTTGAGACTTGTTGGTATGTTCAGACGGGATCCCATAGGGCTCGTGTGAGATTTAGGGTGGTTTTGGATCATTTCGGAGCTTCATGCATAGTTGGTTTACTGTTGTTATCTGGTGCCTCAGTTATTCTTCGTGATCGCAAAGATGTAGACGCGATCGTGTAGGCTAAGTCTGGATATGGGTACTTTCTTCATCGCGTTCACGACCAGGAGACCGCATTCGCATAGGTTGTGGGGACTTGAGCATATGGGATCGCGTAGATTGGAGTTGGGGGCTGGAGATGGAGGCCTTGTTCATCCTATTCATAGAGGGAGCCACATTCGTGAAGTTCTCTGTCAGCGGTGAGTCGCGTTCTTGTGGAATATGCAGCGAATGTGTACCGTAATTTGAGGGCAGTGGAGTTTGTGCTTCGCGATCACGAAGCTGATTCTGCGATCACGAAAGGTATACCTGGGCAGTGCATATAAGTACTCTACTTTCGGACTTTGAGTCATTTTATCATATTTTGAGCTATGGATCTCAGATGTGGACGATTTTGGATGCGTGTTTCACCACATGGATTGGGGTAAGTGTTTTTTGCTTTCTGTTTATTATATTTCATGAATCTATCTTCGATTTTGGCATTTGCATTATGAATTTTGAAAGTGAAATTGGGGGCATTTGTCTATACTTTCTTAAAGTGAATTTTTGAATTTTGGACATTGATTCAGAGTTGGATTTGAGTGAAATTAGTATGGTTGGACTCGTAATTGAATTAGTTGTCGGAATTTGTGAGTTTTGTTGGGTTCCGAGGTGCGAGCCGGGGTTTGACCTTTTGGTCGACTTTGAATATTTAATAAAAGATTCGACCTTTATCATTTGGGATTGTTTCTTTAGCCATTATTTGATCATTTTGAGTTTCTTTTGGCGAGTTTCGAGCCGTTCAGAGGTTGATACGCGCGGAATGGCATTTCAAGAGTGTTTTTGGCTTGCTAGGTATTTGATTTGGCGTATTCAAGGTAAGTAACATATCTAAACTTGGATTTGAGAGTATTTAACCCTGGGATCTATGTTATATGAGATATATTGGGGTGACGCACATGCTAGGTGATGGGCGTGTGAGCGTGCACCGGATAATCATAATTCAAGTTGACTATTAGACTATAACTGGACTTGTTTTACTATTATATCTTGTTACATCCATGTTCTCCCTACTTGTTTGATTAACTGAGTAGTGAATCATGTTAGAAGACATGTGTAGACTATGTGAATATTTTATTAAGACCTAATAAGACTATTTATGTTATTTTAAGTTATCTGATTTAACTTTAATTAAACACTCAGTCATGATTCATCATTTGTATAACATATTTCAATCTTTATTCATCATTCATTCTTACATCACATGTTATCATTTCTTTTCCATTTATGGAGTTGTTGGGTTGAGTGGTACGATATTTTGAGCCCTTGAGACTTGAGAGATTTATGACTGAGGTGGAACTGAGAGACATGTTATGAGTGTTATTGTGGATAGGGTTGCATGCCGCAACAAGCCATATTGGCTTTGTGACTATTCTTGTTATTGTTTATCGGGTTCCACGCCAAAACATGCCTTATTGGATTATTAATTATTATGGATCGGGTTACATGCCGCAGCAGGCCTTATAGGCTTTTGATTAGCGCTTAGGCAGGATCCGCCCCTCCGGAGTCTGACATACCACTAGTGAGCACAGGCACAGTGATATATATACACGTGTTTTGGTGAGGGGCTTATGAGCCAAGAACCCGTATAGTGGTAAGTAATTGTGTGTGTATGTAATGAAGTAGGCATTTAAGACAGACAACTTGAGTATGTTGAGGGTGAGAGTACCTGGGGATATCACCGTGAAATTATTCATTTGACATGCATACTTGGTATGTCGGCTTAGAGATGCATTTTTCTCATGCTAGACGACGCTGTGACATTCATGATTTGGCATGTACATTTGACATATAGGCATAGAGATGTGTATTCCTCATGCTATGCGGTATATGATAATTGATGACTTGACATGTATAGTTACATGTAGAGACGTACATTCCTCATGCTAATTGGTAAATGGAAATTCTTATCTGGTTTTGTCAATTGGAAATATAGTTCTATTGATAATCTCATGTTTAGTTGATTTTCAGTTTTAATATGTGGACTTGACTGTTATACTTGGAAAGCATGTCTACTTTTCCGTAACTATGAACGAGCTAAGCATAACATCTTTTGAGCTATTACTTTTACTTCCTCCATCATATTATTATGAGTTATTATTGGCTACTGGTATTGGACAGTTACCTTCTTCCAAGCTCGTCACTGCTTTCAACTTAAGTTAGGTTTGTTACTTATTGAGTACATGGGGTCAGTTGTACTCATCTGCACCTTGTGTGCATATTTTGGAACTTATGTTGTTGTGTATGGCAGGAGCTGGCATTGAAGATGTACCTACATTCCGTTTATAGTTGCCTCGTGTTCTTGGTAGATTTAGATTTATAAATCTGCTTATGTATATTTCGAACAGATGATGTATTTATTTCGTACCAACTTTGTAAATTCTAAGTCTTAGATGCTCATGACTTGTACTACCAATCCTTGGAATTTTGTATAGAAAGCTCGGTTATTTTACTTATTGATTCATGCTATTCTATTTGAGTTATGTTGTCTATCATTTGGATTACCTAGTGGTTCGGTTCGGTGCCATCAAGACTGGCTAGAGTTTTGTTCGTGACAAGTTGGTACTGGAGCTCTAGGTTCATAGGTTATACGAGTCATGAGCAAATATCTGGTAGAGTCTTGCGGATCGGTATGATGACGTCCATACCTATTTTCGATAGGCTATAAGACATCTAGGATAAACTTCCCATCTTTTTTTCTTTATCATGCAACATTAATTCAGCTTGAACCATTTCGCTTGAATTTCTTTCACTCACTGTATGTTACGTGGAGCACTCGGTATCAGCTGTGCATTGACTACTTGCGATTCCATAGATGAGGTGCGAGATATGTTTTATGTGTTTTGGTAATGGCCAGTCTGGAGGTCTTAAGGCCAGGGTTGGACCGTAGCATGGGCTCAGTGGTTTCAGCTGTGTAAAAATGTACTTTTGGGCTTATATGTCCGGTAGTATCACTAGGAGCGAGATATATGGCTCGGTAAGTGATTGGATAGCTATATATATGAGGTGACTATGGGATCTGTTCAGATGGCTTTAATATGACCAGAGCGGTTGCTTGGGATCTGAAAAGTACTATTCGATGCTTGATTTTTGTCTTGATGGGTTGTACAATATCGAGTTATGATTGTGTTGAGGGATCTTTCATGTTACTCTATTATGGGATGATGTAGATTCTTATGTCTTGTTGACAAGCTTAGACTTGGGAAGATTAAGTTATTGCATGATGGTTGTGGCCATGGTAGGGCGTAGTGAAATGCCAATTTGAGGCTACGCATGTGGGTTATCTCCTACAACATATTCTGAGGTTGTATGATCCATATGATGTTTCTATGGATAGTTTTCTCTTACCGGTGGGTTATATGTGTTGTAATTTGAGTTTGAATCGGTTGAGAAAGTTGACTTGACTATCATTAAGATAATTGCGAGCTTAGTAGATGATTTCAGTTTTTTATGGTTTGTTTTGCATGAGCTTATGAGGGATTTAGTTGAACCTCAGTGTGGGATAATGGCAGTAATAGAGTATAGGTAGTGTGAGTCATCAGATATTTTGTTCTATGTCTTTAAGCCAGGAGGGAGAGTCTGCTATCGATGATTTAATTGCATGTTTATGTGTTGTATTAGTTTCGATCTGAGGCATACTTATGGATCGGTTATGACTTGTAGAGGTTGGTTTCGAGGATGAATTAAGCAAGGAAATTTCTGGATGCATGATGTATTACACCTTATAGATATATAAAAGTCATGGAATGGTTTAGGGTTGTTGTTCGTGATGGATGTAATGTACTAAGAAAAGGGATTCACTTAGTTTCTTAGGGGTGTGGATTACTTCCTTAGGTGTCTGTGTGCTAATGGAGCACAAATTGTTCCGCTCGGTTGCGCGTTGCATTTGAGATTTGAATGGGGTGGATAACCCTCGAGAAGATTCTAAAGAGTTCAAGATTCATATGTGGCATTTGAGAATTTTTCAGATTTATATATGGCTAAGATCTGATATTAGCATCGGATGGTGTCGGGGCTCACAGTATTTCTATATCAGTATGGATTCTACATTTGAGTATCGGAAAGGTAAAGGAAACACTTTTAGATTCACATAAGGTCTCTTCCGATTGGGTAACTTAGATGCGGTATTTTGGATGCATATGAGGGAATACAATAGTATATGGGCTTCAGGGTGACGTGGTTTCATGCTAAGATCTCTTGTGGTGAGATTTGGTTAAAGGTCGCGGTGTACTGGCAAGGAGAAGTGTTAACATAAAGGTAATTCGAAAGGAACTCGGAAAAGTAGATCAGTTTGGTAGTGGTTTAGATAGGCATGGTAATGGAAATGATCGGTTCTTTTGGTTCTTATGATGTGGTGAGGCTTTATGGGTGTTTTGTGGAAATACTTTTGGGTTTAGAGACCAGCGTGGCTTGGTTGAGTTAGAGGGATTCAATTATGATGGCTTGGTTATGTGCAAATGGGGTTCAAAGTGTTCTCATTGATTGCTGTCATGACTTGAGATGGATATTATCTATAGGTATGAGGCGTATGTTGCTTGTTGTAATTTTCTCTTAAATGGGAGTCAAGTGATAGGTTTCCGACTGATTGAGTATGTACTCCTGCTTATGGCTACGAGTTGATAACTGCATTCGCGTATCTTGTTTGAGGGTATGATAGATGTGGTACGTCGTGTGGGATTGAGGTTTGCATGTACTTGTGTAATGACCCAGCTGGTCGTTTTATGTGTCATAGCCCCGTTCGCCTATTTATCGCTTATTCTATGCTTAATTATGGTTATGTGACTTTCCTGAGTGGTTGGATTGGTTCTGGGGAGGTTGTAGAGTGAACTAGGATACTTAGTCCCAAGGTTGAAGGCTTAAGTTGAAAGAGTTATCATGAGTTCGAAATGGAGTTTTGATGGTTCTAATAGCTTCATATAGTGATTTTGGACAAAGGCGTATGTTCGAATGTTGATTTGGAAGTTCATAGGTCGTTTTAGCTTGAATTGGCAAAAGTTGGAAAGTTAAAAGTTTAGAAGGTTGGGAAGTTTGACTGAGAGTTGAATTTATGGATATCGGACTCAGATTTCATCTCCGGGAGTTGGAATAGGTCCGTTGTGTAATTTATGACTTGTGAGCAAACTTTGAGGTCAATCGGAGTTGGTTTGGTATGATTCGGCCTTAGTTTTAGAAGTTGGATGTTCATTAGTTCATTAGACTTGAATTGGGGATCGATTCATGTTTTCGATGTTATTTGATGTTATTTGAGGCTTCAACTAATTTTGTATCGTGTTTTAGGACCTGTTTGTATGTTTGGATGGGGTCCCAGGGGCCCCAAGTGTGGTTTAGATTCGAGAGTGGAAGTGGAAACATATCACCATAGATTTCGTTTTTGGATTCCCACGAAACTTGAAGAAATTTGACGCAATATAGGTTATTGTGGATAGAGTGACCAAGTCTGCATGCTTCATTCCAATTGTGACTACCTAGTCTTTAGAGCAACTGGCTCAGATCTATATCTATGAGACTATTCATCTGCATGGTGTGTCGGTGTCTATCATTTTTTATCATGACACATAGTTCACACCGCATTTCTAGAGAGTTTTGCAGTGTGAGTTAGGCACACAAATCAAGATGAGCATGAAATTTCATCCCCAGACGGACGGGCAGTCCGAATGCACCATTTAGATCTTGGAGGACATGATATGTGCCTCTGTTGTGGATTTTGGGGGTTCATGGGATCAGTTCCTACCGCTTGCAGAGTTCCCCTACAATAACAGATACCAATCAAATATTCAGATGGCTCCTTATGCGGCCTTATATGGGAGGCGGTGTCATTATCTAGTTGGTTGGTTTGAGCCGGAAGAGGCTAGGTTTTTGGGCACTTATTTGGTCTGGGATACTTTGGAGAAAGTCAAGTTGATTCAGTATCGGTTTTGTATAGCACAGTCTAGGCAGAAGAGTTATGGTGATCAGAAGGCTCATGATGTAGCATTCATTATGGGAGAGAGAGTTCTGCTCAGAGTTTCACCCATGAAGGGTGTGATGAGGTTCGGGAAAAAGGGATAGTTGATCCCTAAGTATACTGTTCCTTTTGAGATCCTTGAGAGAGTTGGTGAGGTGGACTATAGACTTGCATTGCCACCAAGCATATTAGGAGTTCACCTGGTATTCCATCTTTTTGTGCTCCGAATGTATAATGGTTCTCCGTCACATATATTAGATTTCAGCTCACTCCAATTGGACAAGGATTTAACTTATGTTGAGGAGCCGGTGGTTATATTCGACAGACAGGTCTGGAAATTGAGGTCAAAGAACATTGCTTCAGTGAAGGTTCAACGGAGGGGTTAACTAGTCGAGGAATCACCTGGGAGACCAAGCACGACATGCGGAGTAGATATCCTCACCTTTTCAGTACTTCGGGTATGCCTCTTTACTCATCCGAGGATGAACAATTATTTTAAGAGGGGGAGAATGTAATGGCCCGGCCGTTCGTTTTGTTTATTGTAGCCCCGTTCCCTTATTTATTGCATCTTCTATGTTTATTTGTGGTTATGTAACTTTCCAGGGTGGTTGGATTGGTTTCGGGAAAGTTTCGGGGTTAATTGGCACACTTAGTCCTAAGGTTAGAAGCTTAAGTTGAAAGAACTTACAGGAGTTTGACTTGTGTGTAGACAACTCCGGAATGGAGTTTTTATGATTCCAATAGCTTCGTATGGCGATTTGGGTCTTAGGCATATATCTGTATGTTGATTGGAAGGTCTGTAGGTTGATTTGGTGCTTTTTTGCGACAGTTGGAAAATTGAAGATTTGGAAGGTTGGGACGTTTGACTGAGGGTTGGTTTTATAGATATCGGGCTCGGATTCTGATTCCGAGAGTTTGTATAGGCCCCTTGTGTCATTTGGGACTTGCATGCAAAATTTGAGGTCATTCGGAGTTGTTAAGGCCTGTTCGATGCAAGTTTTGAATTCGAAAATGTTCATTAGTTCATCAAGCTTGAATATAGGTGTGATTCGTAGTTTTAATATGTTCGTGCTATGTCTTGGTGGCCTCATGTGTGTTCCGGATTGGTTTTCCCTTGTTTTTGAGTCTTGCTTGTATTGTTGAGTCTGTTGTAGTCTGGTGTTTTCGCACCTGCGATGTTTTGGCTGCAGGTATGGCACCGCAGAAGTGGCTAGTTGGTCGCAGGTGTGGAATTTGGCTGCGGGAATTGGCTCCGCGAGTGCGGACCAGGACGCGTAGGTGCGTAACTGCAGAAGTGGAAATATTCCGCGGAAGCGGATTTTGGGCTGGTTGGTGAAGGACTGCAGGTGTGGTGATTGGTCCGCAGAAGTGGAAGCGCAGATGTACCTTTAGGTCCTCAGAAGCGAAATATATGGGTCTTGAGTGAGGTTGCATCTACGATGCTTTTTCCACAGATGCGACTGTTTGTCCGCGTAAGCAGAATTCACTGGGTAAAAATAGCTTGGACGAGGGTTTTATTTCTTTTATAAAACCTTGAGTTAGAGAGCTTGGTTTTGGGCGATTTTGGAGGGGATTTTTATGATTTGTATCGGGGTAAGTATTTTTTACTCGGATTTGTCCATTAGTCATGATTTCATCTTTGTATTTATCATTCAATTGGTGATTTGAATTGGGAAAATTGGGGATTTTGCAAAAACATTTCTAAACCACAAATTGAGGATTTGAAGGTCGATGTGAGATCGGAATTGGATGATTTTGGTATGGTTGGACACCTATCGGAATAGGTGTTTGAAATTTAAAAGTTTTGTCGGGTTCCGATGTGCGAGCCTGGGGTTGACTTTTTTAGTTGAATTTTTGATTTCCATTAAAAATCAAATCTTTATAATCTAGAATTGCTTCTTATGGCTTTTATTTATGTTATTAAGTTATTCTGGATGATATTCGAGCCGTCCAGAGTTGGATTTGTGTGTGAAGGGCTTGTTAGTGGATTGATTTAGCTTGTTTGAGGTAAGTGTCTTGCCTAACTTTGTGTAGGGAAACTACCCCTTAGGATTTGGGTTGATTGTACTATTTGAACTATAAGTGTACACGAGCCTATATGTAAAATTGACCGGTTTAGACTCTTAGGTTACTTATAAGCATTTAATTGAAGTTGTTATTCATTATTATTTTTAGCAAATATACCACTAGTCTGATTGTCTAGTGGCTAATATATAAATAAAATCCAAGATAACAAGGATCCAATGTTTACAATTTGTCTAAAATCAAAACTAAAGATAACTAAGCTATTAATGCTATCTATTACAAGTGATATCATAGACAACTCCCAACATTTGGTAGTTTGTGTATCCACAAGCCAAGGGCAAAACCTAATTGTAGCACCTTTCTCACCACGCGCCAAGTTTTGCATTCCAAAGGATAAGGTAAATGTGAATCTCCAAACAACACCATCAACCTCTGGGACTATCCAATCATCCAAGAAGTATGCATGTGCAATGAGAATAAGCATGATCATCCAAAATCTGATCAGCAGAATGTAGCATGAGATTGTCCTCTTCTTCGTACAAATGTATGACTGCATATAAGACTAAGAGACACACGTACACAAGTAGCCTTTCTTCTGGATCATAGAGTATAATATGAGTTGCCAGAAGCAGCCTGTATTTAGGCTCCAATCCTGCATTTCAATCCACAAACATGCACCGCAATGACACCTCGAGAATAGACATGTAAACATGCCAATACCACTGAACAATGTCATTACAGTACACATAAAACCTATAGCAAATAACAGTACCATTGGATCTCATCTTAAGTTTACGATTTGATGCTTCAGAAGCCATTGATAAGTTAGAGTAATATGAGCACTTTGAGTGTATATTCTGTAGCTAAGGCATACACTGTAGCCAAATGTGTATAGGACATACAAAGACCTAGAGCTAGATATGAAGACACAATGTATCCAAATATGAAAATTCCCCTGCCTGCTTGCATTAATACTTCCATATGCTATTAGAATACCACCAGAATGAGCATGATAACATGCTAATACCACTGGAAATCACCCTAACAGTATACAGAATGCAAATACAACAAACCAAGTAGGAACAGGTAATATCAACAGTAACATACTCATCAATCATGAGCTCTTCTTTTGGCAATCCTAACCCTAAGATTAGGAGTTTATGACTTGTCAAGATTGATTAACCTCCTCCCTGCATTTGGCAGTTCAGAGAATGAGTGAAATTGGATTCTACCTGCAAAAGAAAACACAAGGTTAGTTAAATAATCAGCCACTTTGTCGCCCCCCCCCCTTAAGACAGGCTGAAACAGCACATTAAAATGCTCCTTCATCTCCTTGATCCTCTTAACTTCAACCCCAATACACCATGGAGGATCCCATTCTCTTTAATGATCTTCTTCATTCCCAATGATTCTGTCTCTAATATTAAAGGATGTAGGTCATGGGCTACACAATAAGACAGTCCTTCTTCTATAACCTTTGCCTCTGCCACAATATTAGTTGTTTCCTCTAGTTGTTGTGCATGTGCATACACCAAGTCACCTTCATCATTTCTCACACAAAAGCCAAGAGGACTGGGGCCTGGATTGCCTCTTGATGCTCCATCAGTATTGTATTTGTACCAACCAGTATAATGCAATTGCCATGTCATTCTTTTAGTTACAATCAGTGTCCTATACTCCTCAAGAAACCTTACCATGCCTGACCAAAAATAGGGATTGTAAGTAAGCCAACTGTATCTAACCTTTGCCAAGAAGTATAGTATCATGTTGATCTTATGTATTGCCCTATTAGCTGAAACTAAAAATCCATTCCTGTTTTTGTTCCTCATGTTCCGCAGCTCCCAAGTTACAACTGTTGGCACTGCCTGGAATAATGGCTTCAGTTTTGGGCAGCATAAAGTATTCACCATGACCTAATAACCCGATGCACCTGTACCAGCCGAATATTAATCCCTGCGGCATTCATAAATGTCTTCCAAAACCTAGTAGTTGTAGTGCCTATCAAGAACAAATGTTCAAAAGACTCCTCTTGTGTAGGTTGACAGCACCAACACCTAGAAACACATATGTACCCTTGTCTTCTTCATAGATCATCAGTAGCTAGTTTACCCCTCCAGAGCCTCCAAAGAAAGAATGAAATCTTGAAAGGAGACCCCTTAATCCACATGTGCTTGTATTCTAAATTAGGATTTGCTCTATGTCTCATTATATTCCAACCTCCTCATCCCCTCGGATGGCATCGCGGGTCCTATCCCAGACTGTGTAGCAATAACATGATGAATATCTCCAACTAGTGGAACCGCTGAGTTTGATACCCGTGAGCCATCTGCTATAGAGTGCGTGTAGCGGGAGTCTGGGCTTCTCCCCCAGCCTGAGAGACGGCTGGTGCCATAGGGATCACACCAGTCTGGGACACACTCTCTATAAGGCCCACCAGGCGGACTAGGGCGTCCTAAAGTACTGGGTGGTAATAAACCTCTCTGGGACTTGAGCTGGTCCAACTGATTCGGCTGAAATAGGGGTCTCCTCATCCTACTCGATCCGAAGCTCTGCAATAGGTGTTGTTACGCGTGCTCTAAGCTGAGCTCTGCCTCTGTTTCTAGATTTATGTCGGCCCCAGCCCCTACCTCTGATAATGGCTGCAACCTGGGGCTCCGACTCTTGATCAGCTGTGGATGCCATAAGTGTCCTCACCATCTAGGAGAGATTAATAGAAGAATGATTCAAACTTCAATGATAGAATAAAGTCGCACGATAGAGAAACAAAGAAGTGAAATTTTCCTAAAGCCTTATAGACTCTAGAAGATAAGTACAGATGATTCTGCATATGCACCCTTCGTGCCTTATAGACAAATGCATATGCACGACATCACCCTTCGTGCTTTTACTCTCATGATAAATAAGAATGTGCACGACATCACCCTTCTTGCTTTTATCCTCACATTCACTCAATCATTGATAGCAATATGCAAATATGGCATGGCAACACCCTTCGTGCTTTTCACTCTTCCTCGCCAAGCAACAACAACAACCCAAAGTATCAAGCAAGGTGGGAAGTAAATTTTAACTTCAACCATGGTGCTAGAATAAGCAAATTCAACTTTATATATCACTACAACCTCAACATAAGCAATAAACACGAAAGCGAATAGCAAATGAAACAACATGGTACAAATAAGACAAATCCCCCCCCCCCCCCGCCATGCTTTAACCCATGATAACTAACGTATATATACTCGTCATCTTGCATATACGTTGTTCCCACACATAATTCATGTAGCAAATAGAACAAACGAGTCCTAATTACCTCAAGTCAAAATTAACCACGACATTTACCTCGTTGTTCAACCAAATCAACAATCAACTACTACTTTCCTTTAGAATAAACTTCCAAACGAATCGAATCTAGCCAAACATAGTTCAAACAATTCGAAATAAGCTTTAGAAACTAACCATGACTGAAAAAGATTCAATCTTTAATGAAATTGAAAAAGTCAACATCGGGCCCGCTTGGTCAAAACTTGAGATTTGGACCAAATTCTAATTACCCATTCACCCTCGAGCTAGGTTATGTGATTTGTTTCAAAATCCGACTTTAATTCGTGGTCTAAATCTTAAATTTATAAAATTCCTAAATTCTACCCGAACGCCTAGTTTCTACCTTGAAATTTATAGATTTGATGTTAAGAATTCATGAAAAGTAGTTGAAATTTATAGAAAACTTGTTTAAGATCCTTACAAATGAATTTAGAAAGAAATTCTTTTTATGAAATTGCCTCTATGGAGTCTAGGGTTAAATAATGGTGTAAAATTAGCTAAGTCCCGTTTTCCAACTTTTACCCAACTGCAGACGTTACACTTACGAACTCTAGTTCGCAATTGCAATGTCCTCAATTGTGAAACACTGATCCAAAAATGACTAGTGCAACAGTCATGCAAAAGTCGCAAATGCGACCAAACCTTCGCATTTGCGAAAGACAACCCTCTCCCCTCGCAAATGCGAAACAGCTCTACCTAGCACAGTATAGCAAATGCGACTCTAGGATGGCAAAAGCGATCACTGATAGATGTGAACACCAGTCTCCAGTTCCCACTTTGCTTTTGCGAGCCTAACATCAATAATTTGAGGCTTGCAATTGAGATCAGATTCTCGCATATGTGATCAGATTCTCGCATATGTGATCAGATTCTCGCAAATGCGAGACCTGCAACTTTGCACCAGCAAGTGTTGAGCACCAGTAGTTTCAAACTCATCTGTAACACATTCAAAACTCCCCCGAGCCTCTCGGGCTCCAAACCGAATATGCACACAATTATAATAACATCATATAAACTCGCTCGCTGCCTCAAATAATTAAAATAACATCAAATAATAAGAATCAATCATCAAAACTCAAGTATTTCAACTTAAAACTCAACTTTCCCAATTTTTCACATAATGCATCGAAATGCGCTCGGGTCACCTAGGACCCCAACCAAACGTGCGTACAAGTCCAAAATCATGATATGAACCTACCGGAATCGTCAAAATACTAGTCCGATGTTATTTACCAAAAATATTGATTATGGTCAACTCAGGCCTCATTTTAAGTCAAAAATCACTTTTTCTTCAAAAGTTTACGCAAACATTTTTTGGGAAACGACACGGATCACACACGAAAACCAATAAATATCCAAAGAAGCTATAAGAGATCTCGAAACACATAAATTAAGGCTAGTACTTAAAACGACCTATCAGGTCATCGCACCTAGCAAGTAGTGTTAGGACTCATCACGACCCTTTGGTTGGAATTTTGGGTCGTGACAAAAAGATTAGAATCAAAATGCAGAAAATAAAGGATATGTAAAATTCAAAGGAATGATGTGAGCTTTTCCAAGAACGCAAGTTCTTTTAGCCTCAACAAGATCAGAGCAACAACGTCTTGATTTATGGAAGAAATCAAACACCTTTACTTGAGAAACGAATTAAAATAATATATACAAATATTGAACGCTTTATGAATAACTAAAAGAACAATTAATATTCAGTAATAATCGCTTTCTAAGAATACCGCAAAACAATCAAATATATCACAAGAAAGATATTATCTTACTACCTTGAACTATTAACTAGTAAAGGTTGAATGACAAATCTCAAAGTATAAGTCACAAAGGTCCACAAGAACTCTCAAAGTCTAATATTATTAGTTAAAATTTAGTGACTACGATGCATGAAAAGCATTCTTATTTATAGGAGTAGTAAAGACTTATAGCCGTTTGGCCAAGCTGGAAAAATCAGCTTATTTTGAGAAGTATTTTTTTTTTCAAAAGTATTTGGTGAGAAGCAGTTTGTATTTGGCTAATTAATTTAAAAAGTACTTCTAAGCAGCAATTAGTGTTTGGCCAAGCTTTTAAAAAATGCTTCTAAGTGTATTTTTCTCAAAAGTGCTTCTCAAAAAAGTACTTATGGGAAGAAGTTACTTTTTTCTTCTTCTCCAAAACTGTTTTTGCTTCTCCTCAAAAGCACTTTTTTCTCCTAAACACTTGGCCAAACACTTCAAATTTGAAAAAAAAATACTTTTTTTGAAAAACAAAAGGTTTTGAACTGGAGAAGCTTGGCCAAACAGGCTATTAGTCTTGGGACTAAAGACCTAGTTTTTGGGGCTAAAAAGGCCTAGTCTAAGGGGCTGCAGTAAGCCATCTTTGAGCTACCTTGGTTGTGCCTTTTGGGCTTGATTGGGTTGCTGATCTTAGCTCAATTTAAGGGCTGAAACCCCTTTTTGGGCTCCCATTTGTACCTCTTTTTGTGCTTCTGAATATAGAGAGAAATTCAAAAATAGCCAGATTTACAAGTGGTAATTGAAAAATAGCCACAGTTTCAAAAGTAATCGAAATTTAGCCATTTTTCATGTAAAGATAAATCTGAACGAAAACACTGTTCAAAATTCGGAAAACATTCCAGTATAAGATATTGGAGTTTCAGTATAATATACCGGTCCAGCATAATATGCTAGAAGTTCATACACAAGTGTTCCAATCTCCAGTATATTATGCTTGAACTTTCCGCGTGTTGGAGTTCCAGCATAATATGCTGGAAGTTCATACACATGTGCATCAATCTCCAGTATATTATGCTAGACCGGTCCGTGTTGCAACAAAATAATGGCTATATTTCAATGACTTTGTAAACGCTGGATATTTTGAATTATTAGTCCGAAAACTTGCTAGCCCATGCTATTTTTACCTGAATATAGGATCTTTTGGGCGCCTCTTTGGACCTCTTCAAGCTGAAATTTGGAGCCCAATCTTCCTCCTCTTGGACTTGAATTTGACAAATAATTATAGGAATTTTTACACAAATAGCCGGCCATATTAATTATTTACTTTTTCTAGCCATATACATAGATTATACATTGAATATATACAATATGCATATGTAATACATAAATTATGCATGTATTATACATTCAGTGGCTATTTTTAGTTTAACTGATAGGGTGGGCGGCTATTTGGGTTAATTCTTTATAATTATAAGACTTAAAAATTCATCCTCTTTGGGTTTGAGCTCTTTTTTCGCAATTAAAAGCTTCTTGTTTGTCATTGAATTCCAACTACCTTGGTTTGCAATTCCTTAGCTTCAGATTTTGAAAATGTCTCGGTGATTTTAGGAACTCGTGGATTTGGTCTTAAATCCCATTTTTGAGATTTTTCAGATCAACTATGTTGACTGGTGGAATATAATGAGTAAAATCCCGTTAAGGTTAAACTGTAATTGTACTAATTACTAGCTTAATAACTTAATTAAAATGTCACACGTATGTTAACGAGGTTCCATGATGGGGACACGAAAACAATTGGTTAGTATGAGATGAAAAGCATTGGGTATGGCAAAACTCAAGGGTTACCTACAGGCTACAGGGGTCCCTTGCGCAAAGGTAAACCGTGAGCATATGCGAGAAGGCTATCTGGCCAAACAAAGAAGGCTTGCGATTACTTCTCCATGCGAGCCTAACACGAAAGAATAAAGTTCAACTTGCCAAGCTTGTTTCTGTAGGCATTTAAATAGGTACTCCGTATTAAATTATTGAAATTTTGTAGTTGATCCTTTATTCTCCTTCATATTTTCTCAAATGGTAAACAAGCAAAGGTAACTTCTTAATTAGAGAAACCAATTCATGTGAACGATAACATTTTACATTATAATTTGACTTGGACGAGGATAGTTTAATTTGCTATTTAACTCTCGTCAAGGGCGTGTTACGACAATTAATGCAACTTCAATGAGATAAAATCAATTATTTATATTAGTGAACTCTTGGAAATCTTATAAGAACGATAATTCAATTCTATTTACTATAAACTCAGGCATTTATTGCATGTAATAGAGTAGTACAAATTATTGTTCAAGCAGTTGACAATTGTGTTACGAGGATCAATAAATTTATGGTACTCCAGTACACTTTAAAGAATCATCCTCCCGGAAAAGTTTGCAATCCACTTTGGCTGAGCAACAGTTAACGCATACTGGACTGATTTTCTCATTTCCAGATGATGGGCAAGTCATATAGGTCACTTCAGGGTCGCACTCACGTGTACAAATCTTGGCATCTACATATCCCTCATTACTTCCCAGCAGAATGATTCCTACCAAACAACCAAATAAATTCATTATGCGCAAATAAAAAAAATTATGGCAATCGAGGACATGTAGTGATGGATCCAGAATTTACAAATCGTGCGTGAGCATTAAGTGAAAGCCTTACCAGACAAAAGAAGAAGAGCGAGGACACCAGCCCTAAAACTAGCCATGTTTTCTTTTGCTTTATCCTTTGTGATTTTCTGCATAGAGATGTTATCCTATTGTCCTATTTATAGAATCGAATGGTAATAACTAATAAGAAAGAAAGAAAGAAAGAAAGGCAACTTGTTCTATACTTAATGTATGCCCGTAGTTGCTGGAATGGACCGGGATTTGATTGTTTGAATGAATTATTTATAATTGAATTTGTGAACTTTGACAAGAATTTATTTAAATAACCTAATAAGATCAATAAATTAAGTATTAGCTTAAGTAGATTTTGTCAAAGGAACTTTATTGTGCTCAAGCTTATCAGTATACAATTACAATAATAAGAACAACAATGAAAATAAGAAAACAAGGCTAGATGGTGTTAAATGAAGTTCGTTCTGCTCTGCAGTGACATGCGAATGTTTGAACAAAATATTTAAATATTTTGTTTAACATACGAATACCTACTAAGAAACATTAATTTTGTTTACCCTTAAAAATGGATAACAATTGAATTTATACGCGGTTTTAAGGATATGTGGACTATTTTAATACAAATGATTAATAGCGTTAGATGAGCAAATTAATGATGGAATAAATAATCAAACCAGCAGTATGACCCAGTTCGGGCTCGGTTATGATCCAAACAGCTAGCTTGCCTTCGATTCGGAGCCAAACACTTATGAAAATCTATGAACAAAACTAAGAACTTAGAATAATCTTTAGAAGAAGAGGAAACAAATGTATATTGCCTTGATATGTGTGTTCTAGTATCCATAATGAATAATCAGCTTCCCGTTTATATAGTAGGGGATTTTTACCCTCAGTACAATTCTAAGAAAGGTAAACATCTTTCTTTTCGCCAATCAGTGATATACCGCTGATACGGATCGGGATTCAAGTCGTGATATTCGGTTGGACACGGATATCACAGCCCTTTGTTAATCACGCGTGGTCGTTTGGTAATGTTCTCCGAAATCTTTGAACTAGAACCGGACCTGGGGGCGTGGTCTCGATGGCTCCGAGGGCAGGTGTTTTGCTCTAGCCTGATATGAGAGGCTCCTGGCTTCGATTACGATTCCTTGCTGTCATGTCCTTACTTCGTTTGCCTCATCGGGAAATCGGAATACTCATTAGCCTCACTTTTACCCGTATATAGATAGTCCACTCGTTTCTCAAAGAGTAGGTTTGCCGAAACGATGGAAAATGACAGATGCTCTCCGGTTCCTTCCTCCGTACGTTACGACGAAGTAGCCAAAACGTCCCATCAGTCGCATCGTTCTAACTTCGGAAACGTGTCAATCATCAGCTGGTTGCCCCCGAATGCGAAGCGTCGCCTACTTTCCTATAAAAGCTTTCATCCATTGTTCTTTTCTACTTTTCGACCAAGCGTTTACCTTCGAGCTTCCCAACTATCATCAAGTTCTTTCAATTTCATACCTTCATCTTTTGATCTTAAAATCTTCATAATAGATCATAGACTGTTGCCCGGATCTTCTTAAATTCTTCAGATCCCGTTGTTCAATTTTCAAACTTGTTCTTCCAAATCTCCATTCTTCTTCTTCAAATCTTCAAATTTCACCGGCCAACAATGGCTAAAACTTTCAAGTCAGTTCCCCAACAGACTGCCTCTTCATCTTCCCAACCGGTAGTTGGTACTGAGGCGGTTGATCCTGAGATAGTTGTTCTCAAGGCGGCTGCTCCCGACGTGGCTGCCACCTAGTCGGCAATTCATACCTTCATCTTTTGATCTTCAAATTTTCATAATAGTTCTTAGACTCCTGCCCAGATTTTCTTAAATTCTTCATATCTCGTTGTTCAGCCTTCAAACTTGTTCTTCCAAACCTCCATTCTTCTTCTTCAAATCTTCAAATGTTACTAGACAATAATGGCTAAAACTTCCAAGCCAGTTCTCCAACAGGTTTCATGTTCATCATCCCAACTGGTCGTTGGTAATGAGGCAGTTGATCTTGAAATAGTTATCCTCAAGGCAGTTGTTCCCGACGTGGCTTCCACCGAGTCGGCAACCGCCGAACCAGCTCCCGAGCCCCCTTTGAAAATGTTTATTCCCAGGGGTTATTCTATTGTAGATGACTTCAAGGATGAGAAACCTTCATCCAAGCAGGACCAGGGTGAAGGAGCATCAAGGTACATATGCTTTGTGACCGAAGACATCCTTCATGTGGTCCGAGAGGACTATAATTGGGGAGGTAAGGATGTGGTAGTCGCCGGACCCGAGGATTCTATTACTACCCACGTGGAGGGGTACTTAAGTGCTTACACTTACCCCTTCACGGTGATCCCGGTGGACCCAGTTATTTTGGACTTTTACAAGAGGTACGAGGTATGCCTTGGACAAATCCACTAGTCCATATGGAGGATCACGATCCTCCTTCGTTACTTCGTGAACAAGATCAAGTCTTGTCGGTTCACCATCAATTATTTACTCTGTTTATACAGCCCCCGAATCTTCCAATGGGGACTGATTAAGCTTACTCACCGGGCCAGCATTGCCCTCTTTTCAGGTATTGATGAAGACCAAGACCGGGGCTGGCAGGGGCGCTTTGTTCGGGTGAAGACCGAAGATTTGATCCCTCCCGAGTTCATGCCATTCCCTGAGAAGTGGATGAATCTCATAAGTATAGCTTCTCTTTAAGCATCAAATTACCTTTATTTTCCTCCCTTTCATTCACTCTTGTGATTGTACAACTTTTTCTCTGGTTCCAAATACGGTCCCCCGGCTTAAGGAGTGGATCGAAGGCATCTGTAAACAGATGTCATACTTTGAGCGCTCATGGAGCAAATTATCGAGGGGCCTATGGGAGGGCCATTCTCATGGTAAGGTTCTTCTTCAATCAATTGTTATCGTGTCTTTTAGAACACATAATACTGCCTTCTCCTCTTTTTTTTATAGGTTTGTCTAAAACCACCGAGCTTAGGCCTTTGGAAGGGACGAGGACATATAATTTACCGTCGATCCCTCCATTTCGGGATAGCCCGGGGATGCCGTGGGGGAAAAGAAAAAGGGGAAGAGATAAACTTCGGGCTCCCCGAGCCCTGAGGCAAAACCAAAGAAGGGGGTGGCTCGCAAGCCCAGGAACAACTCTAGCTCCTGGGTGCCAAACTCTAATTCTCTAATACGGCTTATCCCTGAGCCTGAAGAAGACCTCATTTTCGTCGCCAACAGAACGACCCTTCCCGGGGAGCAGGAGGCAACCGAGGGAGAGACTCGTGATGCCGACATCCCTCAAACTCGAGAGGTCGATATGGAAACCAGGGGTGGGACCCCTCAGGAAGTCGGCTTTCTCCGAAAAAAGCACCCAGTATAATAGAAATTACGGGGATGCCCTCCTACACCGAGTCCATTATCGAGGAGGCCCAAGCAGGGAAGGAGAGGTCCAATGAAGGGATACATGGCGCGGACAATCCCCTTCATTCTTTTTTTAATGGTGTGGGATCGTCCACTTTAGAAGCTTTTTCTGGGCTGGGTGACCTGGAAGTCCCAAAGAAGGACACATCTTTGGAAGCTGGTGGGCCGAGTTCGAGCCCAAGGTTGCTTAATCAATTTCCCGCTCCGAGCACGGACCCTAGTCGTAAGAGATCGGTTATCCTTACTGTCCTGAACGATGCACGGTTTCTATCTGCTCCCATGGGTGAAGCCAGCTACCTTTGATACCTGGTGACCGAGGAGGACCAGGCAAAAATAAACTAGGTGAATGTGTCGTGCCTTTTCAATGAGGTGCAGCAGGCGTTGAACGTGGTAAGGCATCATTACGTCCCTTCGAATGTTACTTAAGTTTGGATATTTTTCACGACCTTCATTGTTTTGCAGGCCTCGGTACTTCATCATGAAAGTTTTCTCCGGTACCGTGTCGAGGTCAACCAGCTCGAGCTTGAGCTTAAGGAACATGCTTAAAAGGGATGCGTACAAGCTCCTCAGCGAGCAACGAGATCGGGTCATTAAGGACTTTCAGGTCGAGCTGGATAGGGCTCAGAAAGAAGCATCAACCCTAAGGCGGGAGCATGATGACTTGGTTGAAAAGGTCTTTGAAGTTAGAAATGAGGAACTGGTCGTAGTGTCTAATGACAATACCTCGCAGGTACCGCAGAAAATCGACCAGATCGACCAACTCTGAAAGGAGATGGACGAGATCCAAGTCATGGCTGATGGGTGGATGAACAAGATGGATCTGTTGGCCTCGGAGAAGGAAACTGCCCAGGAAAACCTATCTTTGGTAGAGGTTCTCCTTTGGCTGTTACATGCAAGTGTTAGTTCATAATATTATAAAAAGGTAAACGATATTGTACCTTAGTAGTAGTACCTCTTTAACTCCGCCGCATTCCAGTTGTTTGGTAGTTGTGCACTATTTCTTGCTTTGAGTTTGTACAAGACTTTACCGGTAATACTGATGACTCGATATTGTCCTTCCCAATTCGAACCCAGCTTCCCTTCGTTCGGGTTCCACGTGTGCAATGTAACTCTTTTTAGCACCAAGTCCCCGATATTGAAGTGTCAGGGGTTGGCTCTTCGGTTGTAATACATTTTTATCCGTTGTTTCTAGGCGGCCAACCGGACTAGCGCGGCCTCACGCCTTTCATCCAATAGTTTCAGGCTCGTGCTCATGACCTCACTTTTTGATTCTTCGGTCGCATATCAGATCCTGAGGCTCGGTTCTCCCACTTCGACCGGTATTAGTGCTTCAGCACCATAGACCAATGAAAATACGGTGGCCCCGGTACTGTATTTTGAGGTTGTACGATATGCCCACAAGACTTCAGGCATAATTTCCTTCCATTTCCCTTTGTCATCGGTCAATCTCTTCTTTAGATTTTGAAGTATGGTCTTGTTTGTTAATTTTGCTTATCCGTTCCCACTAGGGTGATAGGGTGTTGACAAGATCTTTTTGATCTTGTGATCTTTGAAAAAATTATTTACCTTGCTGCCGATGAATTGCTTTCCATTATCACACATGATCTCGGTAGGTATCCCAATCTGGTATATTATGTGGTCCTAAATAAAGTCAATGACTTCTCGGACTTTCTCGAATGCTTGAGTTTTGACCTATTTAGAAACATAATAGGTCATAAATAGTATGAATTAAGCCTTACCAGGTGCCCACAGTAGGGGACCGACGATGTCCATTCCCTATTTCATGAACGGTTATGGGTATAAGACCGAACGAAGTAGCTCTCTAGGCTGATGGATCATCGGTGTGTGTCCTTGGTAGCCGTCGCATATTCATACAGAGTCCTTTGCATCTTTCTCCATCTCGGTCCAGTAATATCCGGCCCTGATTATCTTACGAACCAAAGATTCTGCCCCCAAATGGTTTTCGCAGGTGCCATCGTGGACTTTGCTCAAAACATATTCGCTGTCTCCTGGTCCCAAGCATATGGAGAGCGGGCCGTTGAACATTCTTCTGAACAGAGTCCCTTCAGACAGGCTGAACTTGGCCGCCTTCGTGCGTAAGGTTCTCGATTATTTAGGATCCGAGGGCAACTTCCTAGTCTTCAAATAGTCTATGTATTTGTTTATCCAATCCTAAGTTAAACTTGTTGAGTTTATTTTGGTATGGCCTTCTTCCACTACCGATTTCATGAGTTGTACGACCGTTCTTGAGCTGAATTTATCGTCATCAACCGGTGAACCCAAGTTAGCCATAGTATCGACCTCGCTATTCTGATCTTGAGGTACGTGTTGTAGAGTCCACTCCTTCAATTGATGCAGTGTTATCTATAATTTATCTAAGTACCTTCGCATTCGTTCCTTTTTTACTTCAAACATCCCATTGACTTGATTTACCACAAGGAGGGAGTCTCACTTGGCTTCGACTACCTCGACCTCAAAGCCTTTAGCCAATTCGAGACCTGCAATCATGGCCTCATACTCGGCCTCATTGTTTGTCAATTTCACAATTCTAATAGACTGCCTAACTACGTTACCCGTAGGTAGCTTCAACACGATGCCGAGTCCGGACCCTTTTGCATTCGAGGCACCATCCGTAAAGAGGGTCCATACCCCGGAGGAAGTCCCCAAGGTTAACAACAATTCCTTTTCAACTTCGGGTATTAAGGTCGGCGTGAAGTCGGCCATGAAGTCTGTCAAAATTTGTGATTTGATGGCAGTTCGAGGCCAATATTCGATATCGTACCTGCTAATTTCTATAGCCCATTTGACCAACCGGCTCGAGAGCTCGGGTTTGTGCATAATGTTCCTTAGTGGGTAAGATGTTATGACACATATGGGGTGACATTGAAAATACGACTTTATCTTTCTGGAGGCACTCAGCAAAGCGAGCACCAATTTTTCTAGGTGAGGATACCTTGTTGCGGCCTCACCTAGAGTTCTACTAACATAATAGATAGAAAATTACGTACCTTCCTCTTCACGATTTAAGACTCCACGTACCGCTAAGTACAGGTATAGCTGCTCATCCGCCTTCTAAGTATGGAGCAAAGGTGGACTCGAAAGGTACTTAGCACTCCAGGGTCCAATAAAAGTTATTCTTATTCTTCAATAATGAGAAGAACCGGTGGCTCTTATTGGAAGACCTCGATATGAACCATCCCAGGGCGGCTATGCACCCGGTTAACCTCTGAACGGCCTTGACACTGTCCACCATGGTGATCCCTTATATAGCTTTGATTTTATCGGGATTGATCTCAATCCCTCGGTTGGACACCATCAATCCAAGGAACTTCTCGGCTCCGACCCCGAATGCGCATTTCTCCGGGTTCATCTTTATATTATATTTCTTCAGTATGTCAAAGGTTTCCTGCAAGTGTTTCAAATGGTCCTCTGCTTGCAGGAACTTAACTAACATGCCGTCAATATAAACTTCCATTGATTTTCCTATTTGTCCTTCGAATATCCGATTCACTAGGCATTGATAAGTGGCACTAGCATTTTTTAGTCCAACGACATTACATTATAAAAATAAGTGTCGAATTTAGTGATAAAGGAAGTTTTTTCTTGATTGCCCAGGTCTATCCGGATTTGGTTGTACCCGGAAGAGGTGTCTAGAAAGCTGAGTATCTCGTGCCCCACCGTCGCATTGATCATGTGATTGATGTTAAGAAATGGAAAAGAGTCCTTGGGGAACATTCCAGAAATGTGTATTGCTAAAAGGTCTTAACAATGCTCTTAACATGGCAAAGAACCCGGTTCAGCATAAGAGAACAAATAAATTGATGTGCGACATCATTTTTTTAGAGACAATATTGAAAAAGGTCTTATCTACAAGAAGTTCTGTAAAACAGAAGACCAAGTAGCAGATATCTTCACCAAAGTACTGAGCATAGAGCACCTTGAAAAGAATCGTTTGTCATTGGGGTTGATAAAATTAAACTAAGCACCAGGTCCCTCAATGATTGGCTATGAAACAATAAACTAGTAAAACAACTAAAAAGTATTTTCTGGAAAGTTCTAATTCATCTCTATACCCTACGAGCCACGTCTTGTTGGGCTTCAGAACTTTCCCCAACTTTGTTTTACTAGAAACATCATGTCCCTCGTCACCGTCTACTGTTTTGCCTTCTACCATTTTTTCCGGCGAGGCAGCAGGGGAGGTCGCAACAACGAATCTTTTGGGGTTCTGAGTCTTACAACTACGATGAGAGCCAGATGTCAATTGGATTAGGGAGGAAGTAGTAGGTGGTTGTTGACTGAGCAATTGTTGGAACTCAGATTCTCGTTCAAGTGCTTCGTAAGATGAAGACATAGAGGGGACAACACTAGAAGTGTTTGGAATTTCTGGATTCTGAGACATAGTGGAGATTGGAAGTAAAGACACGAGAACCCATGTCAAGTTTGAATACATGTTTAGGATGGTCATGACACTCAAACCCAGGTGGTTATTTATCGAAGACTTCTTACTTTAAATATCTATTCAAAAATGAACTTTTGACATCCATTTGGAACAACTTGAATTCCATATGGATGCAAAGGTAATGCAGATTCTGATGGCTTCCATTCGAGCAACTAGAGCAAAAATTTCATCATAGTCGATCCCTTCTTCTTGAATGTAGCCTTGTACTACTAACCTGGCCTTGTTCCTTTCATGAAACTTGTTTCTGAATACTCACCCGGTTCCTATGACCGTTCTATCTGAGGGTCGAGGAACCGGGTGCTATACATGGTTTCTCTCAAATTGATGAAGTTCATCTTGCATAACAGTAATCCAGTCAGCATCTTTCAATGCCTCCTTGATATTATTAGTCTCAATTTGAGAAAAGAAAATCTGAGAAGGAAAACGAGCTTCTTGTCTTTGATCTAGTTGAATTCCTGAATCAAGAGGAGTGATCACATTTTGGAGAGGATATGAACTTTTGTACTTCCAGTTAGACGCCTGAATCTCATTGTGTGAAGATCCAGGTTCCTCGGAATGGGATCCATTGTTGGCATCTATGGATGGGTGAGTACCACTTATCTGCTTGGCATCATGAGTTCCTTGGACGGCATCAGCAATTCTATCTTCTGCTTCAGTTGTTGTGATGGAGGAACCAGGTTCTTCTGCATCATTTGAGGGTTCTGTTGTATTTTCTTTGTTGAATTCCTTGACTTTCCCTATGGGTTCATGCTCACAGTATGCAACAACCCCTCCATTGTTAATTACAATTTCTCAATCATAACCTGATTATGTTTCAAGTCCTGAATCACAACAAAATTACCACCATACATAGAACTCAATATATATATATATATATATATATATATATATATACCTCTTTAACTCATTCTCGTATTCCTCCCACATCGAATTTATTCAATTCCTCAAAGTCCCTGAGGCTGCAGTTACTGGTAACGCTGTGACAACTAGTGGCACTATGACAACTACAACAACAGTTGTGCAAAGTATAGTAGAAATAAATACATTTCCGAAAATTATGTTAGACACTCTCCTCAATGTTTTTGCTCTCCTCAACTTTTTATCAAGTTCACTCTTTTTCAACGTCAATTTACTCAACAAAGCTTCTTGCTGCAAATAAACAGAGTGAAATGCGTAGAGAAACATAACAGTAAAACGGTTATCAGTAGCCCTAAAGCTCTTCATCTGTGTTAGCAAAAGAGTCTAATAAAGACTTACTAAAATATTTAGAAGTGGGAAAGAAACTTAATTTTTTCATTGCACTTAGTAACAAATAGTATAAGCCTTTAAATAGCATTTATAGAGCAACCAACTAAGCGGAAAAATAGAGCACTAACTTATGAGTTCAGAACCAAAATAATGCATTTTTGCACTCAAACAACAAAAATATATGGAAAAAATACTCAGTGACAAAAACATATATAGCGTCGTTTTAAAAGACGCTATACCTTACGGCCGTTTGGCCAGTTAAGTATATCGTCTTTTAGAAAGACGCTATACATATTTTAGTTTAAGCGGGAATTATAGCGTCTTTTGTTAAAACGCTATATATATAGCGTCTTAACAAAAGACGCTATACATATAAATATACATCGTCTCCTTCCCTTCCCTAAAACAGAATCGTCGAGCCCCCCCCCCCTCCCCTCCCCAAATTAAAAAAATCTAAACATCCTCCATTTTTAATCCAGAAAAACTTGTGTGGATCTCACCCGTCCCACAAGACCTAAAGATTCTCGGTCCCACGTGCTAGCTAAGGCATTATCTCGGACATTGTTGCTTGTTTCAGCTCCAAATCAGAAAATTTTTGACTTTCTAAAAACCTTAAATCGAGTTATTCCGGCTTAGTTTTGGTTAAAACTTGTATAAAAATACGTATTAGTTATTTTTTATGTGCTCTATGTTAAAATAGAGAAATTGTTATTAGTTGTTAAAAAAAATATTAATTAGTTACTTTTTACTGTGTTATATGTATTTTAGTAATTGTTTTGTGTTTAAATTGATTTGTTATTTTTATCCGGTTTAGATTATTTATTTTCTAAAAGACTAGTAAACTAGATAAATTATTACTTTAGTTTCCTGTAGTGGTATCTTGTGGCCTAATGTAATGCTCGTATTTATAATGTAGTGACCTTTTAGCGTAGTAAAACATAGTGCCCTTTAGCGTAGTATCCTTGTAGTTATAGAAATTAATCATTTAAGTATCTCTTATTCCCAAAAATACGTCAAAAGGTGACAGTTCAAATACATTGGTGCTTCTGGGCCTCAAATATTGTGTCCGGAACCAAAATGTGAATATTTAATAATTAAATCTTGTATAGTTATGAAAATTAATTATTTAATTTTAGTATAGTAAACAATAAGTCAGTAACAAACAAACAAACATATAAAATAATAAAACCAACATATTAAATAATAAAACAAACATATTAAATAATAAAACTAACATATACAATAATAAACTAACATATAAAATAACAAACTTGTTGAGTGAAAAATTGAAAAACATTTCTCATCAAGAACATAAGAATTCAGGATACATTGGTACTACTGGCCTCAAATATTGTGTCCGGAACCAAAATGAAAATATTTAATAATTAAATCCTGTATAGTAAAAAATAGGTGAATAACTAACGAACATATAAAATAATAAAACTAACATATAAATTAATAAAACTAACATATTAAAGTAACATATAAAATATAAAATTATAATATTAAAAATATATCAACCTAATTAACAATATAGTAACAATATCGAATAAAATTTAATATTCAAGGTATTGCAGTATATTTAAGAAATGGAAAAGAAACATAATGTAATTAAATTTGTTCAATTTACAGTAGTCGTCATGGAGGTTCCGTCTTTGCATCCTGGACCTGCCTCTCTAGAGTTACTATTGCTACACGCCGAGCATAGGTCTTCCTACATATGGGAGGGACAATTATTGGCCCAGACTTTACGTTCTAGGAGAGTAGACGATATGTGAGACTTTCTTAAGACCCGCCAGCTCCATCCCCGTATAGTCAGACACCTGCAGGATAAGGGTTTCTATAGGATCATTGAGATCGGTCGGCTGCAGCTAGATTGGTCGTTGATCATGGCTTTGATAGAGCGGTGGCGACCAGAGACGCACACATTCCATTTGCCCATTGGCGAGGCCACTATCACGCTGTAGGACGTGGAGGTTTGCCGCATGCCATGAGAGATTATACGGGAGATCAGTACCTAGAGACGTTGCAGCGGCTCACCGATTTTCGGCCAGAGGATGAGGGTGTATTGGTTGGGGCTAGTCGTCTTGTGTTGACGCCCGTCCAGATGCATTTGGAGACCATGCATGATGACATTACTCATGATACATCGTATCTTCATATTAACCGGTACACGAGGTTACTGCTGCTACTTATGTTTGGAGGCGTATTGTTTCCAAACACTTCGGGAAACCTAGTCAGCTTGAGATTTCTTCATCATCTTGAGCGGCGAGATGATTTACATCAGTATAGCTGGGGTGCTGCTATTCTTGGTTACTTGTACAGGCAGATGTGTCGGGCATGCATGGGCACCCAGCGAGACGTTGCAGGATTTATGCCACTGTTGTAGGTGAAAACATAGTCAATTACTCTCTACATTGTATCATAAACATATACCTTAAATTTTACGTCCAAATTGTATATTAGGTTTGGGCCTGGGAGAGGTTACTGCAGTTTCAGCCACCTCTACCACCCATAGCTCCGGATGCACCACCTCCACCGTTTCTCCCTTTGGCTAGGAGGTGGGTTGATAGGCGGGGATACGGACGCGAGTACGAGGCTCGACATAATCTCCCTTATTGCAGAGATTTGTTGGATTTGCTGGAGGACGCGCAGGTAATTCTATACTTAAGTTTACTTGGCATGGATTTATATGTGTTGCGTATATTCATGGTTCCAGTTTTTACGTAATAATTCATTTGGAGGCCATACAGCAATGAGGTAATAGTTAGTTTGCCCGATTATTGCTCGACCGGGCGACTTATCTGGAGCTCTTCCGTTCCGTTGATGTGTTTCGATATTGTCAAGCATCATGCCACCGAGCGAGTCCTTCGCCAGTTTGGTCGACCGCAGCTTGTACCTCCATCGCCCGCTTGGCTTATGACACATTACCAGCGGGATGATCGTTCGAGTGTTGACCAGGCATATGAGGCATGGCTAGAGTTGCAGATCGAGACTTGGGACTAGTGGCGTGACCTGATTCAGCCACCCCCTACACCCGATCTTATGGATGGTGAGCATGCGTATATGGGCTGGTACCGCAGCATTACCCGAATTTTTGTCAGGAATCCCATTCATCGAGCTGGCGGTCGGTTCATTCCATACGCCGGGAGGTATGAGGCGCTGGTATGTTATTTGGTATACTTAGTTATAACGTTAACATTACCGTTTCACAATTAATATTTTACATGTTGTGTAGGTTATTGGCCTACATCTTTTCCACCAGTTAGGACTGCAGATGCAGCAGCATACCGGCGAGGGAGCGACCGCTTTGCACGACTATGGCCGGCGGGTTAAAAATTTGGCTGCCCAGACATTGCAGCAAGCCCGGGATGATGAGCTCTTAGGACATGAGGCAGATTATATGGCACCAGAGCAGTACCATCGTGGGCCAGCAGGCCAGCCTGCATGTGGTCGACATGGCAGGGGTGTCCCATGAGGCAAGGGTGTCCCACGAGGTAGGGATGTCCCACGAGGTCGTGGGGGTCGGCGAGGAGGTGGTCCCCAGCAAGGGGGCGTTGAGGCACCTATTGAGGATGTTGGAGTTGATTAGTTGGGTGACCACCCTGAGCCACAGTCAACTCCTACTAATATTCCGTCATTTAGCCTGGGGTTACTTCAGGGACTTCGTAGGTGACCCCGTCAGCTCCATTGTTGATCGCGGGCACGGAATAAAAACACTATCCTTGATTGTTGGGCATATTAGATGAACTTTCACCAAGAGCAGGATTACCACCGACACCCAAACCAGCTGAAGGACATTTACGACGATCGTGTCCTATTTGTGAGCATATGCCACATTTACGCGCATAAACGGTATCACCAACAACCATTTGGTTCTGTATACGCGTTCGTTTTTGCACTTGTAGCTTACGCAAATACTCCTTGTTACACACCAGTTTAAATGGTTCCGGCGGCCAATAATGCTCAGCACCCACTGGCTGTAACTGCCCACTATAGGTTTTTAAGTATGCAGCAATACTATATTGCTTATCAACGTACCGGATTACCGTGAAACCTGTATGTTGAAAGCCCTCATGGCATGTGAGCACGACATGTGGTAAATGGACCATTTCCCATAAGAACACAACCTGCTGGCTTCCTTTATGGTGTGTGTATTATTCCCTCGATTTTGATGGATAGCGGTGCGAACTTCAAAAATATTTTGCTTATTGGAATACTATAAAAATGAATGCCAATGTGCTCGCCTCCTATATTTCTCAAATATTTTTATTGGTATTGGCATAAATTCAACACCCCTCTCCATCAATTCTGATACATCTCTATGCCTTTCAACAAACCTCTCTGACATCTGTTTGAATGACATCCGCATCATGGCAGTGACAGGCAATCCACGTGTAGACTTCAATAACCCGTTTAAAGACTCTGACACATTTGTAGTCAGGGTTCCCCATCATCTTCCACTATCCGCATGCAATGTCCACTTGTCAAGCTTATGTCGCATCAACCAATGATAAGCTCTTTCGTCTTCTTGCCTGATAGATTCCATGCGCCTCCTGAATTTGCACTCCTGGTGATTAGTTGCAGCCATCCACATAAAATCATGCAAGTCCTTGTTGGGATGTGCCTTCTGGAAATTGCCTTCAGGTGCCTCACACAGTAATGGTGGTATGCATATTTTTCCTACCATTTAGGCAAATATTGTACAGAACTTAAAATACCGCCATGCTGATCAGATATTAGACAAATACCTGAACGTTGTTTGACAACGTGCTCCTTCAAGTGGTTCAAAAATAGCGTCCACGTATCTTGGCTTTCACTGGCACAAATAGCAAAATCTAGGGGAAATATATGTCCATTAGTATCTACTGCAATGACGATCAACATCTTAATATCATACTTTCCATAGACATGAGTGTCGTCTATGGATATTACCGGCCGGCAATGCACAAAACCATCAATTGCTGGTTTGAAGGCCCAGAACATGTATCTGAATATATATTCTGGTATTCCCGGACTCTGCTCAAGCTTCCATTCAACAACAGTCCCGGGGTTAAAGTGTTGCAATGCGGCCATGTACCTGGGTAGAGATGCAAATGACTTATCCCAGTCACCGTAAACAATTTCAAACGCATGTTTGCGCCCGAGAAATGCCTTTTTTTTTGTAATGGTACACCCATATACCTGATGGACAGATCTAGTACACTTTTTGATCTTGTACCTTATAGAGGCTTTAATGTGTGGAATCAAGACAAAAGAAATCAAGTCAACATCCAAGTTAAAGTGATTTCCGCTAAATGTGTCCATTTCACAATTATGGGTGCCAATGTATTTACCCATACCCTACATATTTGTTTTCTCCTTCCTCACACGCAGCATCCAATTACAACCCGTAAACCATCTACGGAAAATAGCCTTGTATACATCCGGAGATGACTCCCATACCATCATCTCACGGTACCCTTTTATGCTGTACATTTTCACTGCCCTGAGTAGTCGCGCCTTATCAGAAAAAAGCATGCCCTTTGACAGCACTATTGGTCTAGATTCATCCCACATTGCTGACCAAATTTCATCAATATCCCATGTGAGGGCATCCACATACGGCATACTTGGCAAATGATCAAGGTAGGGAATATGCCTCGAATGAAACGACACGTGGGACTCGTATACTTTTGGTCTAACGGGAGGTGGAGCATGCTCCGTCATCAAATCAGGTTCGGAATTCTCTTTCTCCTCAACATCACGCTCGTCAGGGAAGGGTGTGTCATCTCCAAACTCATCAGCATTGTTGTTATAATCACTATTCTCTTCCTGACTATGCGCATCTACCAGATCCTGATTAAATACGCCGTCTTCGGGCAATTGAGTAAGGAAAAGACTATCAAGTTGCTCGTTTTCACTGCACAACCAAAGAAATAATGAGTTACTCAAATTGGTCCAAACAATACATATAACTTTATATATTCACTTACAAATCATAATGTGTTGATATCCCATGATGCACATTATCTTGTTGTTGCTGACTCTCGGATGGACCACCATGATCCAACACACCAAAACTCGACATATTCCAACTGGCCGTTGGTTCATAACTTGTAAAATTCATATGTGGTCGGTACCCCCTGTGGAATATATGAGTGTTAATACAAATACAATACACACAAATATACATCGTAACACAGTAGGAAAATTGAAGTTTACCACTCTGCTTGTGGATTATGTATACTAGGGCAGAAATTATTTTCTCACTCCTCATTTGCCCGTGGAGATAAGTTTAGATCCTGCCAAACTCTTTTATCGGAACCTATTCGGTTAAAACTGCTCCAAAATAACCACCCGATGATTGAGGGATTTCCCTACTTTGCACAACCACATTATTGCAAACGTCTTCAGCCTTGACGTACATTACCAACATTTTTATCATAATAAATTCTCGGTATTCATCCGGAGTCCTCAAAAAATCTCTTAGAGTTTCATCGTCTTCGATATTAAACTCAACATAACAAGAAACCCCTTGCAGAGTCACAGAATACAGATATCTTCTGGTTATTTTAAGATTCACCGAACGTTTGCTCACACTCATTATTTTTACATAACTACGATACCAATGTATCGTACTCTATTGTAAGTGGCAACTTAACATGAGACTGTGGAGATAAACTATATCTTACTGAGTTATTTACCACCATAACCTCCCCCCTCCCCCCAATATAATGAAACCCTAATTCTTCGCTCTTCAGATATTATGACAAAATGCAAAACAACTAAACAAACAAAACTTTCACAACACTTAGAGTAATTCTGAATGGATTTTTACAAAATCCTTAACGTCTTTATGTAAGGCAAAACCATTCTGGGGGGTGAATTATTTGAGGTATAGCGTCTTAGCTTAAGACACTATACCCAGTTGAATTATTATTATGCCAGTTAAGCCGAGAAGAATTATTTATGGGCCCACAATAATACATATAACGTCTTTTAAAAAAATGCTATACATATAACATCTTCCTAAAAGACGCTATACTTAACTGGCCAAACGACCGTTAAGGTATAGCGTCTTTTAAAACGACGCTATATATATTTTGGTCACTATGTATGTTTTCCACATATTTTTATTCTTTGAATCCAAAAATGCATTATTTTGGTTCCCCACTCCTAACTTATCACTATTCTATGACCGGAAATAATGCTACATAAGTTGACCCCACTAACTAACTAATTTACACAAATTAGGACTCCTATCAAGATTTAAGTGGAAACATAAAAAAGCTGCTCCTAAAAGTATGGCGCTTACTTTTAAATCAATGAACTAACACTCCCCCTTTGTTCAAAATTATATACTCCTAACTGTAATTGAAGATTGCTGGAAATAAATCCCCACATAAATAATATTCATGGTAATAACAGTAAAATAATAACATAATATCGAGATATGATAATCAACAAGAATAAAAAGAGCAACAACGACACTAAGATTTTAACATGGAATACTCTTCTAAATAAGGAAAAAGAACCATGGGCCCAAGATGAGCAAAGTAATCCACTATAATAAGTCATTTTACACTCCGTAGTCTCGAGTAAAATACTCCAGGGACCACTATACACTTTAAAGAAATAACTCTCTTTTGAGATTTTCACCTTACTACAATCGGTCACACTCTGTATTTTTTCTCATAGACTACACGGCCTGCGAATACCTCACACTTCTCATTAACTTTCAATTATATTTTTCTGAGGAGGGTGTGTGGAAATGAGAGCCGAAGCTCTCCTTTTATAGTATTGAGCGCCCTATCTGCCACAAATCAATTTGACAAATGCAATTGCAAATTTTGTTTAGCGCCTACTATTTTTGCCAATTTGACAATTACAGATTTGCAAATCAAAATCTAAAAGAAGTTATAACCTATGGCATCGGGCATTTGCATTTTTTCCTTTTCCATTGCACTTTTACTTGTAATTACCCGACTAGTCGTTTTGAGGATTTGCATTCCGTTCAACTGTTTGAAGGATTGAGTAGCTTCATATGATATATTATGACCTGTATGAATCGTAAGTTTTTATTTTAGGTGATTCAATATTAATTTGGAAGAATGTATCTCAACGAGGAAGCTTTAAGTTGGAAGAGTTGACCAAGCGTAATTTTTGTATATTTGACCTCGGATTGGAGTTTTGATATTTTCGTTAGGTCCGGATGGTGATTTTGAACTTGAATGTATCTCCATATTTGCATTTGGATATTTTTAGAAGGTTTCGGCACTTCGATGTTGGACTTCGCTAAGGCTTTTGGGTTGGTGATTGCAAACTCTAGCTTTCCGAAGAGGGAGGAACATTTGATTACTTTCCAAAACGTTGTGGCGATGACTCAAATTGACTATCTCCTCCTCAGGATGTGTGACAGAGGGCTGTGCAAGAATTATAAGGTTATTCCGGGTGAGATACTCACGACGCAGCATGGGCTCTTGGTGATGGATGTTGGTATCATGTTAAAGAGAAGAAAAGGGTCCGACCGTGGACGACTGAGAATCAGGTAAGGTTCTTTGACTAAGGATAAAGCCTAGGAGTTGCAGGGGTTGTTGTCGGCTATAGGATCCTGGAGGAACAGTGGTGACGCGAGCATTATATGGTTGATGATAGAAGACTATATAAGGGAGGATGCGAGAGGGGTGTTAGGGATCTCGACAGGCGTCTCTGGAAAGCACAAAGGAAACTGATGATGGAATAAAGTGGTCCAAGGTAAAGTACAAGCGAAGAAGGCAGCATACTTAAAATTAGTACGGAGCACAATTGAGGAGGAGAAGAAAGCGTGCATGAAGGGGTATAAGGTAGCTAGAAAGGAAGCTAAGCTGGCGGACACGGAGGCTAAAGCTGCAGCCTATGGCCGTATATATGAGGAACTAGGGGAAAAGGCATAGAGAAGAAGTTATTCCGGCTGGCGAAGACGAGAGAGAGGAAGGCCCGGGATTTGGACCAAGTGAGATGCATCAAGGACGACGATGGTAGAGTATTGATGGAAGATGCTCAGATTAAGAGGAGATATCAGACTTACTTTCATAAACTTCTGAATGAAAAAGGGGATCGGGATATTGTGCTAGGTGAACTGGAGCATTCCGAGAGTTATTGTGGCTTTGGGGCCTGCAAGTGCATCAAGTTGAGGAGGTCATTGGAGTTATGCGTAAGATGAGTAGGGGCAGAGCGACCGGGCCAGATGAAATTCTGATTGAATTTTAGAAGTGTGTGGGTAGAGCAGGCTTGGAGTGGCTAACTGGGCTGTTTAATATTATTTTTAGAACAAAGAAGATGCCGGAAGAGTAGAGGTAGAGTATGGTGGTTCCATTGTACAAGAACAAAGGTGATATCCGGAGTTGTAACAATTATAGGGGTATCAAATTACTGAGTCATACCATGAAAGTGTGGGAGAGGGTGGTTGAAGCGAGGGTGAGGAGGACATTATCTATATCCGACAACCAGTTCGGGTTCATGCTGGGTTGTTCAACTACGGAATCTATACACCTTATTAGGAGGTTGATGGAATGGTACAGATAGAGGAAGAAGGATCTGCACATGGTGTTTATTGATTTAGAGAAAGCGTACGACAAGGTTCCTAGAGAAGTTCTCTGGAGATGCTTAGAGGCAAAAGGCGTGCCGACTGCCTACATTTGGTCAATTAAGTACATGTATGATGAGGCTAAGACTCGAGTTAGGATGGTAGAAGGTGACTCTAAGCAGTTTTCAGCTGTTATGTGGCTACAAGAAGGTTCTGTGCTCAACCCGTTCTTATTTTCCCTGGTGATGGACGCGTTAACACACCATATTCAAGGGGAGGTACCATGGTGCATGTTATTCGCTGATAACATAGTTTTAATTGATGAGTCGCGAACCAGTGTTAACGAAAGGTTGGAGGTCTGGAGACAGGCCCTTGAGTGTAAGGGTTTCAAGCTGAGCAGGACAAAGACAGAATACATGGAGTGTAAGTTCAGCACTGAAATGAGGGAAATGGACGTGGAAGTGAGGCTTGCACTACAGGTCATACTAAGTACTGGTAATTTCAAGTATCTTGGTTCTATTATCCAGAGGGGAGGGGAGATTGACGATGATGTCAGACACCGTATTGGGGTGGGTTGGATGAAGTGGAGGTTAGCATCTAGAGTATTGTGTGATAAGAGAGTGACACCGATACTCAAAGGTAAGTTTTACAAAGCGGTGGTTAGACCGGCCATGATGTATGTGGTTGAGTGTTGGCATGTTAAGAACTCACATATCCAGAAGATGAAAGTAGTAGAAATGGGGATGTTGAGGTTGATGTGCGATCACACTAGGATGGATAAGATTAGGAATGAAGATATTCGGGAGAAGGTAAGCATGGCTCCCATTGATGACAAGATGCCAGAAGCGAGGCTCAGATGGTTCAGACACGTACAAAAGAGAAGCCTGAATACTCCAGTAAGGAGGTTTGAGCGGTTAGATTTGGAGGGCACAAAAAGAGGTAGAGGACAGCCTAAGAAGTATTGGGGAGAGGTGATCAGGCAGGACATGGCGAGGCTTCAGATTTTCGAGGACATGGCTCTTGATAGGAAATTGTGGAGGTTGAGTATTAAGGTTGTAGGTTAGGAGGTGGTTGAGTCTCCCTTACTTCGTACCTTGTGAGGCTAGTCTTGTAGGGTTTTTGTCGATGTTAGCTAGTGGCAATGTTGTATCTTACTACTCCTTTATTTACTATAGTGTCGTGTCTATGTACTGTCTATCGCGTTTGTTTTGCATCTACTTACACATTTCCATGATGTTATTTTTCCTATGGTTTCTATTGGTGATAATGATATTATCTCTTTTCGTCTTCTTAAGCCGAGGGTCTTTCGGAAACAACCTCTCTACTCCCTCGGGGCAGGGGTAAGGTCTGCGTACACACTACCCTCCCCAGACCCCACTAGTGGGATTTTACTAGGTCGTCGTCATTGTTATTGTTGTTGTTGTTGTTTCGGCACTATTTGGCAAAAGTTAGAATTTGAAGGTTTGGATTGTTTATAAGTTTGATCGAGAGTTGACTTTGATTACATCGGGTTCGCATTATTTTGTTTGGGAGCTACAATAGCTTCGTTATGTCATTTGGAACTTGTGTATAAATTTTAAGGCCATTCCAGGTTGATTTCATATGGTTCGGCATGCGTATTAGAAGTTAAAAGTTCAAAAGCTTATGAAGTTTTATTTGAGGTGTGATTCATGGTTTGATATTGTTATGTGTGATTTGAGGCCTCGAATAAGTTTGTGTTATGTTATGGGACTTGTTGGTATGTTCGGGCAGGGCCCTGAGGGGCTCGGGTGTGTTTCAGATTGATTTCAGACCAGTTTTAGGCCATTTTCACCTGCTAGATTTTGGCTACAAGAGTGTACACCGCGATCACGGAGAATCGGGCATGATTGCAAAGATTAAAATGGAAAAATTAGACCTGTGAGTCGCATTTGCAGAGGCATCTTCGCGTTCACGAAGAAGAAATTCTGTTGTCACTAAGCTGACTTCGTAAGCTTATATCTTGCAATCTATAAGGAATTTGAGATGATCTAAAAACAAAAGTGGTAGCCCTTTGTTTTTAGTTTTCCAAAAGTTAAACCGCTTGTCATTTGGAATTATGTACAAAAAGTTATGGCTAATACACTACAGGCTTTTCAGAGAAGAGTTTGGGAAGTGTTAATCGAAATTTGTTCATCGCGACCGCAGGGAAATTGCCGCAATTGCATAGGGTAAAAACTATGTTGGAAAATATTGGAATCGTGATCGCGAAGTTGGTGACCATGATCGCGAAGGGTACCTTTTGATCAGTGTGCAAAGTACTTTATTTCGAAGGTCTTAGTCATTTTATCATATGGAGCTCAGATTTGGGCGCTTTTGGAAGTAATTTTCATCACATGGATTGGGCTAAGTATTTTCTACTCGGTTTTAATTATATATTATGAATCTATCTTCGATTTCGACATTTGGATTATGAATTTTAAAGATACATTGGGGGGTTTTGTCTAAACATTCTTACAGTGGATATTTGAGTTTTGAACATCGATTCAGAGTCGAATTTGAGTGAAATTAGTATGGTTGGACTCGTAATTGAATGGATTGTCGGATTTTGTGAGGTTTGTCGGGTTTCGAAGTGCGTTCCCAGGTTTAACCTTTTAGTTAACTTTCAGTAATTGATTAAATATTCGACCTTTATCGATTGGATTTTTCTCCTATGGCATTATTTGATATTTTTGAGATGTGTTTGGCTAGTTTTGAGCTTTCGGTGGTTGATACACGCGGGATGGCATTTCTAGAGGGTCGTTTGGCATGCTTGGTATTTGTTTTAGCTTGTTTGAGGTAAGTATCTTATCTAAACGTGGTTAAGGCACTAGTTGCCTGAAAGATTTGTGATAGCTACGCATTATAGGTGCGCATATGTGTGGGTTTAAGCCCATGTGTGAGCACAGGGATATTTATCCATGCTCGGGGTAGTGCTTAGGCTATGATATACATGGAGTTGACTAATAAGCTTTTAGGTATAATATTTCTCATATTTGTATCCTTGTTGTGAAATATTTGAGTCGTGTTTGAGATTACGAGAGAGGCTAAATCCCTAAATAAACTTAGTAATCGCTATTTCTGTGATAAAATTGCTGATTTGAGCTACGATAGCACACTTTGCACATGCCTACACTTTAGCATGTTATTATATCAGTCCAGAAGCATGAAATATGATAATTATTCATCATATACATGTGTTCATGTATACTTGCTTATGTGTAATATGATTTGAACTGGATGCATATGACCACGCTGGGTAGATTGTATTGTTATGCCTGGGACCATGCCGGGAGAATTGTATTATTATGCATATGAACACGCCGGGCGGATTGTGTTGTTATGCATGTGTCCACGCTGGGCGGATCCATCACATTGAGCCTATGACCATACCGGGTGGATTATGATATTGAGCCTGTGACCATGCCAGGTTGGTTGGACGTTGAATTGTCCGTGCTTGCATGTGTATAAGGATCCATACCCCTAGGGTCACCCTCTCATATTTCTCTCTTGATGGCGTACACACGGATTGTGAAAACGCGACGGGATTCTGATTGATGTGAGCTCTGGGAGAGTTGGTTACTATTATTAGATCGGGTTGCACGCCGCAACATACCTTATTGGCTTATGGTTATTGGATCGGGTTGCGCACTGCAGCAGACTGATATAATTAGTTATTGCATTTCATCTTTACATACAATCTCCTTGAATGTTTACCTGATTTACTTGCATATCTTCTGTATATGCTATATTGTTTACTGAATAGAACACTTTAAAACAAAGAATTGTGAGCATCAAAGTGGTTTTTACCTGGGATTTTCCTGATTTGTTCACATATCTGTTCTATACTTGTTGAATTATGAACTATACAAATGTTAGTGAGTATCATTTATAGTTCTTGCTTTTTTTACCTTGCCAAGGTTAGTTCAGATACTTATTGAGTACATGTGGTCGGTTGTACTCATATGATACATCGGCTCCTTGCGTGCAAATCTTAGAACTCACATTACTGTGCATGGTGAGAGTTGATATTGAAGATGTACTCGCGTTCCAGTTATGACTATCATTTATCCTTGCTAGATTTAGATTTGAGTTTTGTTCATGTACATTCCAAATAGATGTTGTGATTATTTCATTTTAGTTTGTAAATTTATGTCTTAGTGGCTCATGATTTGTACTATCAGTCCTTGGGAGTTATATAAACGTTCAGTTATTTCATCATTTGTTTCTCATTAATCTCATTTGGATTGTGTTATTGTTAACTGGCTTACCTAGCGGGTTGGGTTAGGTGCTATCACGACTAGTTAGATTTTGGGTCGTGACATTATTGTCACAATAGAGATCATACTCCTTGTGATGCAAGACGAGCTCGTGAAGGAACCGTTTCAGCCATATCATCTCCTTTCCAGCTTCAGTAGCGACAATGTACTCTACTTCAATTGTAGAGAGTGCGGCAAATTTTTACAATGTCACCTACCATATCAGTAGATCCCCTAAAAATGTAAACAAATATCCAGTAGTAAAGTTTTTCTTATCAATGTCACCTACCATATCAACATCTGTATATCCCTTCAAGATTGGATCTAATCCTCCAAAATAGAAACAATCTCCTTTGGTACCTCTCAGGTACCCCGAGTATCCACTTGATTGCTTCCCAGTGTTCTTTTCCAGGATTTTCAAGAAACATGCTGACAACACCAACTTTATGAGCAATATCATGTATGGTGCATACCATTGCATACACCGGGCTTCCGACTGCTGAAGAATAAGGAACTCTGATCGTGCTCTCTTTTTCTTCCATTGTTGTTGGACACATCTTCCTTACTAACATCAGATAACTAGCAAGAGGTATGCTGATTGGCTTAGCACTCTTCATGTTGAAGCATTCCAGTATACGTTCAATGTACTTCTCTTGAGACAAGCACAACTTTTTACTTGTTTCCTCTCGAAAAATCTTCATTCACAGAATTTAGTGTGCTAGGCCCAAGTCCTTCATATCAAATAACTTGGACAAATCTTCCTTCAACTTTTCGATAAGGTCCTTATTTTGTCCTACAATTAACATGTCATCCACATACAACAACAACATAATAAAATTGTTATCAGAAAATCTTTTGAAGTATGCACATAGATCAAAATAGGTCTTTATGTAAGTTTGACTTTTTATGAATGAGTCAAATTTCTTGTATCGTTGCCTTGGTATCTGCTTTAACCAATAAAGACCCTTATTCAATTTGTACACCATGTGTTGTTTTCCAACTACTTCAAATCCTTCTGGCTCCTCTATATAAATCCCTACTTCCAAATCTTCATGAAGAATTGAAATTTTAACATCTAACTACTCCAATTCAAGATCTAGACTAGCTGCTAAGCTCAAAATTGTTCAAATAGAAGTCATTTTGACAACAAGTGATTAAATTTTGTCAAAATCTATACCTTTCTTATGTTCGAATTATTTTACCACCAATCGAGCTTTGTATATGATCAGCTTGCCATTTCTATCTTTCTTTAATTTAAAGACCGATTCGCATTTGAAGTGTCTTTTACCCTTTGGAAGTTCAACCAGCTTGTAGGTGCCATTTGTTTTACATAGATTCCATCTCTTCTTGCATGGATTTCATCCACTGGTCCTTTTCTGGATGGGACAATACCTCAAGATGTTTTGGCTCCTCCAGTTACAAATGAGGACATACTCTGTGGAAGAGTACCTGCATGACTCTACCCTTGGCCTTTATGATCTCCTCATATGTTAAGGTTTTGCTTCTCCTTGAGTGGGGCACTCCACTTGCTCGACATCATTATCAAGTTTCTCCCCCTGCTCAATAACCTCATCAAGTTGCTCCCCTTGCTCGGCAACCTCATTGGTCCTGCTTTCTGCACTACAGGGATTGTTATAAGTAGAAGGAATGGTAACAAGGTTAGGGATTATACCATTATTGACCTTCTTTATTGATCATCTGCAGTTCCAACTTCATTTTCTCGGAAGATTACATCTCTGCTTATGATAACCTTCTTCTTAACAGGATCACATAGTCTGTACCCGAATTATTTATCTCCATATCCGCTGAATTTGAAGGGAATGGATTTATCATCAATATTTGTTCTCTTCTCCTTTGGTATATGTGCAAAATCTTTGCAGCTGAATACCTTCAAATATGAGTAGGACACCTCTGTATTGGTCCAAACGCTCTCTGGGATGTTAAACTCCAATGGAACTAATGGAATTCTATTGATCATGTAACAGGTTGTCTGAACTACTTCACCCCAGAATGACTTAGGCAGCTTAGCCATTCTGAGCATGCTTCTCACCTTCTCAACGATGGAGCAGTTCATCCTCTCAACTACACCATTGTGTTGTGGGGTTCCAGGAACTATCTTTTTATGTCTTATTCCATGGCTCGGACAATACCCTTCAAATTCCCTGGAAATGTGCTCGCCTCTATTGCCAGTTCGGAGATGCTTTAGCATTTGGCCTATATCACTTTCCACATAAGCATGAAACTTATAAAAAACTTGAAACACCATATCTTTGGTTTTTAAGATATAAACCCATAATTTTTCTGAAGTATCACCAATAAAAGTAACAAAATATTTGTTATCACACATCGATTCTATTTATGTTGGACCACAAACATCAGAATATACCAATCAAGTATATTCAATTTCCTTTTAGATGATGTCTAAAATGAGACTTTATGCTGCTTACCAACTAAATAGTAGTCACAAGGTTTTACCGTCGTACCTTTGGCAAAATAGATGAGTGATTTCTTGGCAAGAATCTGAAATTCCTTCTCACTCATATGACCCATTCTTTTATGCCACAAATACGCAAAAATATCATCTTGTGCCACATTTAACTCACCTCGATATATTTTTGCATTTGTCCAGTACAACATGCCACAAGCAACTTCCTTTGCAATCACCAATGATATCTTGGTGAGTCTCCATTTTTTATTTGCAAAATAGTTCTCGTATCCATCTCGGTCTTAATTCTCGAGATCAAGTTCATTCGCAAATTAGGTACATGCTGCATGTCTTTTAAAATCAATGTGCATCTGATATCTCACTTGATACAAATGTAATCGAACACCACAATATATGAGTAACTTGTGTTACCCATTCTCATACTGCCAAAATCACCTTCTACATATCTGCACAAAGATCTCTTACTGGTGTAGCATGGTAAGATGCAGCTGTGTCAACCACCCATTTTGACTCTAGACCTACTAAAGACATGCATTCCTCTTCCTCATTTATAAACAGAACAACACCATCATTATTTTGAATTGTGGCAGTTCCGTTTTCCCTTCCTCGGATCTGGGTAATCTATTTTGAAGTGGCCTGGTTGATCACTATTTTGAAATTTCTGGCTCTTGATTTGGATCAATTCTTGGAATTTCCACGAACTCTGAATCTACCATAATTGCTCGAACCCCTTTGGCGACTCCTGCCTCTACCTTCCATGATGAAAGCATATCCTTGATTCTCAGGCTTCTTTCTCATCTCCTCATTGAGTAGAAGAACCAATGTGACATCCTTCAACTCAATAGTGGTCTTACTGTGTAGGATGGTCATTGCCAAATTATATAATGACAATGCTAATGAGTTCAAGAGCAAGATAGCTTTATCTTCTTCCTCGACCTTTACTTCGATGTTGGCGAGCTGTATGATTAGTCTGGTAAACTCATTTAAATGTGACAAAAAAATCATACCTTCACCCATGTGTAGCTCGTACACGTTCTTCTTCAGGTACAATTTATTTGTTAGTTTTGGACATGTACATGCTTTCCATCCTTGTTCAAATGCCACATGCAGTATCTTCATCAATGATGTTATTTACCATATTATCTGATAAGTGCAACCTGATTGCACTAACAGCCTTTTCATCCAAGTCAGCCCAATCCTTATATTTCATGGTATTGGGCTTTATGGCATCAACATTTAGTACCTTGTGTATTCCATGTTGAGAAACCACTATTTCCGTTGAATTTTGCTACCCCGTACTTTCTTTGGTTATTTTTTATAAAGTATAGTACTACCGACCGTGATCAATATTTCTATGAATGAGCAAAACATGCACTCTGATACCAACTGTTGGGAATAAAAACCCCACATAAATAATATTCACGCTAATAATAATGGAACAGTAATATTGCACCGAGATATGGTAATCAACAAGAATAAAAAGAGCAACAACAACACCAAGATTTTAACATGAAAAATCCTTCTGAATATGGGGAAAAAATCACGGGCCTGAGAGGAGAAAAGTAATCCACTATAATAAGAAATTTTACACTTTGTAGTCCCGAGTAAAATACTATAGGGATCACTATACACTCAAAAGAAATAATCCTCTTTTGAGATTCCCAACTCGCTATAATTGTGACGACCTGATATGTTGTTTTTAGTATTAGTCTTTATTTTAGTGTTCCAAGATCTCTCATAGCTTTATTTGATGTTATATAACTTATGTACGTGGTCCGTGTCATTTTTCAGAACACGATTACGTGAAAGTTTGAAGAAAACGTGATTTTTGACTTAAAATGAGGCTAAAGTTGACCGCAATCAATGTTTCTCAAAATGACCCAGGTTCGGTATTTTGAAGATTCTGGTAATCCGTATGATGTTTTGGACTTGTACGAATATTTGTTTGGGGTCTTGAGTTACCCAAGCGTGTTTTACTGCATTATGTGAAACTTGGCAAAATTTGAGTTTCAAAGTTGAAATCTTGAGTTTTGATATTTGATATTATTTTGATGATTCATAGTAGAGAGAGAGTTTGTATGATTTTATTACACTTGTGTGCATGCTCGGATTAGAGCCCGAGGGCTCGAGTGAGTTTCAGATGACTTTTGGTTGATGTCAGAACTACTGAAGCATAGCAGTTGCTGGTGCAAACTTGCAGGTCTCACAAATGTGAAGACCTGATCGCAAGTGCGGGGCTATCACAATCGCGAGAACCGCACTTGCGATATCAGGCTCGAAAATGCGAACATGGACTGGGTTGGTTCTTCACATTTGCAAAGAAATGTTCGCTTTTACGAACTCTTCTATAATCGCTTATGCAGCCATTATGTCGCATTTGTGACTCTGTGTATTTTACATTTGTAAAACTTGGCTCGCATTTGCGAGTGGGGTGTCCTTCGCGAATGCGAAGTTAATGCCACATTTGTGACTACTGTATGGCTGAAACATTGATCGCATTTGTGATCAGTAGTTCGTTTTTGCAATGGTCAAAATTGTGAAGAAGGGTTTGCAATTGCGATATCTGCAATTGAGTAATAGTGAGGAATTTTGAGACATAGCTCATTTTACACCATTTTTCAACCATAAACTCTCTTAAGGTGATTTGTTAAGAGGATTTCTTATCAAACTTTATTGGTAAGCAACTTTAACTAGTTTTCAATCAATTTCAATTACTTTTCCATGCATTTCAACATCAAATCTATAAATTTCAAGGTAGCAATTAGGAGTTTTTGGTAGAATTTAGGAATTTTGTGAATTTGAGATTTATATCTTGAATTAAGGTCAAATTTCGAAAGAAATAACATAACCGAGCTCGATGGTGAATGGGTAATCGGGATTTGGTCAGAATCTCAGATTTCGACCAAGCGAGCCCTAGGTTGACTTTTGTTGACCTTTTCAAATATGATCACAATTGAACTTTTTTCATTCGTGGTTAGTTTCTACAGCTTATGTTCAGTGGTTTGAACGCTAATTGGCTAGATTCGGTTGGCTTGGAGGCTTGTTCGAAAGTAAAAGCCATGGTTGATTGTTGATTTTCTTGTGAAAAAAAAGTAAGTACCATGGTTAACCTTGATTTGAGAGAATTAAGATAGAATCGAGTCTATTCGCTTTTACGAACTCTTCTATAATCGCTTATGCAGCCATTATGTCGCATTTGTGACTCTGTGTTAGGTAGATAGTTTTACATTTGTAAAACTTGGCTCGCATTTGCGAGTGGGGTGTCCTTCGCGAATGCGAAGTTAATGCCGCATTTGTGACTACTGTATGGCTGGAACATTGATCGCATTTGTGATCAGTAGTTCGTTTTTGCAATGGTCAAAATTGTGAAGAAGGGTTTGCAATTGCGATATCTGCAATTGAGTAATAGTGAGGAATTTTGAGACATAGCTCATTTTACACCATTTTTCAACCATAAACTCTCTTAAGGTGATTTGTTAAGAGGATTTCTTATCAAACTTTATTGGTAAGCAACTTTAACTAGTTTTCAATCAATTTCAATTACTTTTCCATGCATTTCAACATCAAATCTATAAATTTCAAGGTAGCAATTAGGAGTTTTTGGTAGAATTTAGGAATTTTGTGAATTTGAGATTTATATCTTGAATTAAGGTCAAATTTCGAAAGAAATAACATAACCGAGCTCGATGGTGAATGGGTAATCGGGATTTGGTCAGAATCTCAGATTTCGACCAAGCGAGCCCTAGGTTGACTTTTGTTGACCTTTTCAAATATGATCACAATTGAACTTTTTTCATTCGTGGTTAGTTTCTACAGCTTATGTTCAGTGGTTTGAACGCTAATTGGCTAGATTCGGTTGGCTTGGAGGCTTGTTCGAAAGTAAAAGCCATGGTTGATTGTTGATTTTCTTGTGAAAAAAAAGTAAGTACCATGGTTAACCTTGATTTGAGAGAATTAAGATAGAATCGAGTCTATTCGCTTTTACGAACTCTTCTATAATCGCTTATGCAGCCATTATGTCGCATTTGTGACTCTGTGTTAGGTAGATAGTTTTACATTTGTAAAACTTGGCTCGCATTTGCGAGTGGGGTGTCCTTCGCGAATGCGAAGTTAATGCCGCATTTGTGACTACTGTATGGCTGGAACATTGATCGCATTTGTGATCAGTAGTTCGTTTTTGCAATGGTCAAAATTGTGAAGAAGGGTTTGCAATTGCGATATCTGCAATTGAGTAATAGTGAGGAATTTTGAGACATAGCTCATTTTACACCATTTTTCAACCATAAACTCTCTTAAGGTGATTTGTTAAGAGGATTTCTTATCAAACTTTATTGGTAAGCAACTTTAACTAGTTTTCAATCAATTTCAATTACTTTTCCATGCATTTCAACATCAAATCTATAAATTTCAAGGTAGCAATTAGGAGTTTTTGGTAGAATTTAGGAATTTTGTGAAATTGAGATTTATATCTTGAATTAAGGTCAAATTTCGAAAGAAATAACATAACCGAGCTCGATGGTGAATGGGTAATCGGGATTTGGTCAGAATCTCAGATTTCGACCAAGCGAACCCTAGGTTGACTTTTGTTGACCTTTTCAAATATGATCACAATTGAACTTTTTTCATTCGTGGTTAGTTTCTACAGCTTATTTTCAATGGTTTGAATGCTAATTGACTAGATTCGGTTGGCTTGGAGGCTTGTTCGAAAGTAAAAGCCATGGTTGATTGTTGATTGTATTGCGAAAAAAAGTAAGTATCATGGTTAACCTTGATTTGAGAGAATTAAGATAGAATCGAGTCTATTTGCTATGTGAACTATGTGTTGGGGCGGTGTATGTACGAGGTGATGAGTGTACATGTGTTGGCCATGGGATAAGCACGCAGGTGGAATTTGCCTTACTTATACCATGTTATTTGATTTACTATTCCTTCCATACCTTAGACTTTGACTAATCGCTTTCGTGTTTATTTCTTATGTTGACATTATTGTGATATTGGAAGTTTAGTTTGTGGAAGTTGTTGATCAGATGTTGGCACCAAACGTTGAAAAAGTTTCATATAATGAGTTGTATTTTAACACTATTGTTGAAATCGAAATTTTCTTCCCACTTTGCTTGATATTCGTGTTATTGTTATTGCTTGGTGAGGAAGAGTGAAGAGCACGAAGGGTGTTGCCATGACTCATTTGCATATTGATATCATTGATTGAGTGCATGTGAGTATAAAGCACGAGGGTGATGCGGTGCACATGCTTATTTATCATGAGATGTTAAAGCACGAAGGGTGATGTCGTGTATATTCATTTATCTGATATGGTAAGGATGAGAGTAAAAGCACGAAGGATGATGCCATGCGAGTTTGTTGAATTCTTTCAGAAACCATATGGGGCTTCAGACAGTCGTGGTTATTTTGGGTATCATCCTGAGAAGCTAGTATTAAGTGCACCATTATCTTCCATCTGTGCACTACCAATTCAGTTTATCATAATGGTTATTCAGACAGTTAGGTTCAGTTCAAGGGGTAGCAGTCACGTCACCCAAGGGCTTGTTATATGTGTGGGGACCTAAAGGCACATCAGGAGTTTTTTCTCTAGGTCATAAAGTAACAGGCCACATCAAGATGGGGGTCAGGCATCCCGAGGTGGTGGTCAAGCCATTAGAGGTGGGGTTTAGGCATCCCGAGGTGGTGGTCAGGCCATTAGAGGTGGAGGCCAGCCAGTAAAAGGTCGTCCGAGAGGTGTAGGTGAGATTGGTGCGGCTCAACCCATTGCTATGCATTTCCAGCTAGACCTGAGATGGAGTTTCCTAATGCGGTCATCAAAGTTATTGTTTCGGTTTGTCATAGAGATGCATCAATTTTATTTGACCCAATTTCTAATTATTCATATGTGTCATCCTATTTTGATTCAAATTTGGATACGTCTCGTGATTTTTTGGATACTTTTGTCTATGTGTCTAAACTCGTTGGGGATTCTACTGGGTGGACCATGTCTATCACTCTTATTTTTCCACTGTTGGGGGCTACAATATCGTCGTTGATCTTCTATTGTAGGATATGGTGGATTTTGAGGTTATCCTCAGTATGGATTGGCTATCCCTATATCACGCAATCTTAGATTTTCATGCCAAGACTGCGATGTTAGCCATGCCGGGGTTGCCTAGGGTGGAGTGGAGGGGGACTCATAGTCACTCCATTAGTAGGGTCATTTCATATGTGAAGGCTCGATGTATGGTCGAGAAGGGGTGTTTGACATATTTGGCTTATATCCATTATTCTAGTGCGGAGGTTCCATCCCTGGATTTAGTTCTGGTGGTGAGTGATATTCCAGAGGTATATCCTACGGATTTGCTGGGTATGCCACCCGACAAGGATATCAACATTTGCATCGACTTGATTTCGGGCACTCAGCTATCTCTATTCCACCATAACATATGGCTCATGTTGAGTTAAAAGAATTGAAGGAGAAGCTGCAAGATTTGCTTGACAAGGGATTTACTAGACCTAGTGTCTTTACTTAGGGTGCGTCAGTGTTGTTTGTGAAGAGAAAGGACAAATCGATGAAGAAGTTCATAGATTGTTGGTATTTGAACAAGGTTACAATCAATAAAAAGTATCTATTGTCGAGGATTAATGGCTTATTTGACCAGATTTAGGGTGCCAAGGTGTTTTCCAAGATTGAATTGAGATATTGCTTCCATTAGTTGAAGATTAGGGCATTAGATGTCCCTAAGAGAACTTTTCAGACTCGGTATAGTCATTATGAATTCTTGGTGATCTTATTTGGCTTGACTAATTCCCAGCAGCCTTTATGGATTTGATGAACCGGGTGTTCAAGCTCTATCTGGATTCTGTTTTGATTGTTTTTATTGATGATATTTTGATGTAGTCCCTCAGTCGAAAGGAGCCTGAGCAGCATCTCCGAATTGTACTTGTAACGTTGAAGGATCGTCAGTTATGTGTCAAATTTTCAAAGTGTGAGTTCTAGTTGGACTCGGTTGCCTTTTTGGGCCATGCTGTATTTTCTAAAGAAATTAAGGTGAATCCTAAGAAGATTGAAACAGTTCAGAACTGGCCTAGACCTATTCCGCTACAGAGAAGGTTGACCAAGTTGACCTAGAAAGTTCTCTATTCAGGTGGTCCGAAGAGTGTGAGGTAAGCTTTCAGAAGCTCTAGACTACATTGGTTACGGTCCCGGTTGTGTATTGTGATGCATCGCGTATTGGTCTTGGCGTGATGTTAATGCAGAATGGTAGGGTGATTGCTTACATGTCTTGTCAATTGAAGGTTCATGAGAAAAATTATCATGTGCATGATTTGGAGTTGGCATCTATTGTTCACGCGCTAAAGATTTGGATGCACTATCAATACGGCATTCCATGTGAGGTCTATACCAACCATCAAAGTCTCCAGCACCTATTCAAGCAGAAGGACCTTAATTTGCGGCAGCAGTGATAGTTAGAGTTATTGAAAGACTATGATATCACCACATTATATCATCCGGGAAGGCCAATATGGTGGTCGATGCATTGAGTAGGAAGGCTGAGAGCACGGGCAATTTGGCATATTTACTGGCAGTATAGAGGCCACTAGCCATGAATATTTAGGCCTTGGGCAATTGGTTCGTGAGGTTGGATATTTTGGATCCTAGATAGGTTCTTGCTTGTGTTGTGGCACAATCATCATTATTGGAGAATATCAAGGATCACCAGTTTGATGATCCTACTTGTTGGTATTGAAAGACACGGTGCAATAGGGTAGTGCTATGGTGGTTGTGATGGGAGATGATAGTGTTATGCGGCTTCAAGGCTTGATTTGTGTTTTGAATGTCGATGGGTTGAGAGAGTTGATCCTTGACGCTCACAGTTCACGCTATTCCATTCACTCAGGCGTCATGATGATAAACCATGACTTGAAACAACACTATTGGTGGCAGAGAATGTTGAAAGATATTGTTTATTATGTTTCTCGTTGTTTGAATTGTCAACAGGTGAAGTACGAGCATCAGTAATCGGGTAGGTTGAATCAGAGATTAGAGATACCAGAGTATAAGTGGGAGCGCATCATTATAGATTTTGTGGTAGGCTTATCACTGACCTTGTGAAAATATGATGCAGTATGGGTTATTGTGGACCAGTAGACTAAGTCTGTACACTTCATTCCAGTGATGACTTCCCACTCCTCAAAGCGGTTTAATCTGGGAGATTATCTGCTTGCACGGTGTGCCCATTTCCATAATTTCTTATCGGGGCACGCAGTTCACTTGCATTTTTTGAGAGTCGTGCAGCGCGAGTTGGGAAGTGGGTCGAGCTGAGTACCGTGTTTCATCCTCAGATGGACGGACGGTCGAGTGCACTATTCATATTTTGTAGGACGTGTTGCAGGCATGATCTATGGATTTTTGGGGTCAGCGGGATAAGTTTTTACCTCAAAAAGCTTTGCCTACAACAACTATCAGTCGAGCATCTAGATGGCTCCATACGAGTCCTTATATGGGAGGCCATGTCGTTCGCCGATTGATTGGTTTGAGCCCGGTGAGACTAGATTGTTGTACACTGATTTGGTCTGTGATGCTTTGGAAACAGTTAAGGTGATTCAGGAGAGACTTCGTACAACTCAATCCAGGAAAAAACATTATGCGGACCAAAATGTTCGAGATATGGCTTACATGAAAAGTGAGAAGGATTTTCTCCGAGTGTCACTTATGAAGGGCGTGATGCGTTTTTGGAAGATGGCAAGTTGAGATCGAGGTTAATTGGCATGTCCGAGATCTTGGATAGGGTTGGAGATTGCTTATAGGCCCGCGTTGCCACCTAGCCTAGAAGGGGCACATCATGTATTTGACATCTCCATGTGTCGGAAGTACCATGAATATAGGTCACATGTTTTAGACATCAACACGATGCAGCTAGATGAGAATTTGACCTATAAGGAAGAGCCAGTAGTTATTCTAGACCAGCAGGTTCGTAAGTTGAGATCTACGAGTTTTCCTTTTATAAAAGTGTATTGGAGTGGTCAGCCCATTGAGGAGGCTATATGGGAGTTCGAGTCCGATATGCGGAGTAGCCCACACCTTTTTACTAGTCTAGGTACACTTTTATATTCATTCGAGGATGAACGTTTCTTTTAGAGGTGGAGAATGTGACGACCCATGAGTATTAGACTTTACTTCTACGTTTTGAGACCTCTCATAGCTTCATTTAATGTTATTTGACTTGCGTGCGTGGCCCGTGTCATTTAAAATGAAGCTAGAGTTGACCACGGTCAATATTTCGATAAACTATTTCGGTTTGGTATTTTGATGATTTTGATAAGTTTTGTATGATATTTTTGGACTTGTACGCATGTTTCATTGGGGTCTCGAGTGAACTGATGGCATTTTGGTGCATTACGTGAAAGTTGGTAAACATTGAGTTTCAAAGTTAAAATCTTGAGTTTTGATGATCGATTCTTGATATTTTGTTGATGTTGGAATTGTTGAAGCATAGCAGTTATTGGTGTGAATTTGTAGGTCTCGCAATTTCGAAGACCTGACTTGCAATTATGAGCCCCGTATTTGCGATGTCAGGTTCACAAATGCGAACAATGTCTGGGGACTAGGTCTTTGCATTTGCGAAGAAATGTTTGCTTTTGCGGCCTTTACGTCGCATTTTCGAACTTCTGTTAGGTAGAGAAACTTCGCATTTGTGAATCTTGGCTCACATTTGCGAGTGGGGTGTCCTTCGCAACTGCGAAGTTAATGTCACATTTGTAACTACTGTATGGTTGGGACACTGATCGCATTTGCGATTAGTGGTTTGCTTATGCGAGGGTCACAATTGAGAACAAGAGTTCGCATTTGCAACATCTATATTTAAGTAAAAGTGGGGAATTTTGGGACTTAGCTCATTTTACACCATTTTCAACCTAAACTCTCAAGCGGCGATTTTTGAAGAGGATTTTCTACCCAAAATTCATTGGTAAGCAACATTAACTAGTTTTCAATCAATTTTAATTATTTTTCCATGAATTGTAACATCTAATCTATGAATTTGAAAGTAGAAATTAGGGGTTTTGGGTAGAATATAGGAATTTTATAAAATTAAGATATAGACCTCGAATTAAGGTCAGATTTCAAAATAAATCACATAACCAGGATCAGAGGTGAATGGGTAATCAAGATTTTGGACCGAATCTCGGATTTCGACCAAGCGAGCCCGGGTTTGACTTTTGTTGAGTTTTTCAAATATGATCAAGATTGAACAATTTTCATTCGTGGGTAGTTTCTACAGCTTGTTCTAAATTGTTTGAACAAGAATTGGCTAGATTCAGTTGGTTTGGTGGCTTGTTCGAAAAGGAAAAGCCATGATTTATTATTATTTTTTTTGTGGAAGGAGGTAAGTGTCATGGTTAACCATGATTTGAGAGAATTAAGATAGAATCGAGTCTATTTTCTATGTGAACTAAGTGTTAGGGGCAGTGTATGTACTAGGTGAGAAACTATGGGATAAGCACGTGGGTGAAATTTTTCTTACTTGTACCATGTTATTTTATTTGATATGCCTTCCATGCCTTGCATTATTCATTCTTTGACTTATTGCTTATGTTGAAATTATTGTTATATTGGAAGTTGAGTTTGCGAAAGTTGTTGATCGGTTGTTGGTACCAAACGTTAGAAAAATTCTCATATAATGTGTTGTATTCTAACACTATTGTTGAAGTTGAAATTTTCTTCCCACCTTGCTTGATATTCATGTTGTTGTATGCTCTTGGTGAGGAAGATTGAAGAGCACAAATGGTGTTGTCCTGCCTCATTTGCATATTCATATAATTGATTGAGTGGATGTGAGGACAAAAGCACAAAGGGTGATATCGTGCACATGCTTATTTATCATGAGAGGTTAAAACATGAATGGTGATTCCGTGCATATGCATTTTTATTATGATCATGTGAGGATGAGAGTAAAATCACGAAGGGTAATACCGTGCACTTACATTTATCTAATATGGTAAGGATGAGAGTAAAACCACGAAGGGTGATGCCGTGCGAATGTTGAATCCATTGTTTTACTTGATATTTAGTAATGTGAATTTTGACTTAGTGGTTTCGTTGCCCTTTTTAGAAAGGGGTTTACTTCATGATTCTTTATTTACTGTTTCCGTCTACTTCCCCTATACTTGCCACTATCCCGTTTCTTAATTTGACTATTTGCTTGTTATTCCTTTATATATATATATATATATATATATATATATAA
>AWOL01S0026734.1:42575-64804 GCA_000715115.1 Nicotiana otophora | reverse complement strand
TCTGTTGTGGTTCAGCCTCTAAGGGGAGAGTGAAATTAGGGTCTTTTTTAGAGATAAGAGGGGATATTGGGCTGACAGGTAGTGGGCTGGGGCGAATGGGAAGAAAATGGGCCACTAGAAGCACCTGGCCCAAAGCTGTAATGAGACCCTATAGCCTTTTCTTTTCTTTCTTTATATTTTGCAAGACTAATCAATTTATTTAACACTCCTAATTCCAACTAATTTGTAAAATTAACCTAATGACCTATTTTTCTACAATTAACTAATTCATTTAGCTAACAAATGCATGTAGAGTTACTAATGTATTTTTTGATATTTTAGTGTTTTACAAATGCAATTGATTATGCAATTAAAATCTAAAAAAAAAAAAAATCAAAAATATTTTTGTATTTTTTTTAGGATTTAAAATACAACTTAAAAATGCATCAAACATAAATACGTACAAAGCAAACTAAGTAAAAATATAGAAAAGTAATTTAAAGCTATTTTTTGGATTTTTAGGAGTAATTTTATATTAGGGCAAAAATTAAGTGCTCACATGTTTGATATAGTATACTATATATATATATATATAAAATTATCGTTTTAGCTAATTCGAGATCTTCCCATTCCAATAGGTCTTCATCGAGTAATTATATTATTTTACACAAAAAACATACGCATCTTCTAAACCTAGATTGGCATCAAACCTTTTTATGCAATGCATTTCATATCTTATATATTTCATAATACTATATTTATTATGAAAAAGTAAACTTTAGATATGTGTAATATATTGTATACTGCTACTACATTAGTTATCATATAGTCAGAATACACATTCGTACTTGTACAATTTACCTATATGAACTATATATTATATAATTATATAAATATATTATATACTTTATATAATATAATATACGAATATGTAATATATATATATATATATATATATATAATTGTACATGTTTATTGTAGGTAACTTTTTCTAGCCTAGTCACTACCTCGTCGAGGTTAGGCTTGACACAAACTGAGTACATTGGATCAGTTATACTCGTACTACGCTTCTGCACTTCTTGTGCAGATCCTAACATCGGTACCAACAGAGCCCCGAGAGGTGCTTAGCCGATACTGTGTTGATGATTCGAGGTAGAGTTGCATCCCGTCTGTAGGCCTTGAGTCATTATCTTACCTCTATTGTACTATTTCCGCTTTATTCGGACAGTGTTGCATTTATTTTAGAACCTTGTATTTAGTTGGATCTAGAAGCTCATGTACTTGTGACACCAAATCTTGGGGTAGTCTACGTTAGTTATTGGTTTTAGAACTTTATTATGTTATCACATAGCTGTTTTTACGTTATATTATTGATCAGTTATCAAATATTATTTACTTTGTTTTTCATATTATCTGTTATGTTGACTTGCCTGGCAAGCAGTGTTAGGCGCCATTACCACCTTAATTGGTTGGGATGTTGGGTCATAACAACAATATCGCTCACACTCTGTATTTTCTCTCACGGACTATATCGCCCGCGAATACCTCATACTTCTCTCTAACTATCTGTTATATTTATCTGAGATTGGTGTGTGGAAGTGAAATTCGAATCTTTCCTTGTATAGTGTTGAGCGCACTATCTTCTACCAATCAAAATGATTGGTTATTGCAATTTGCAATTGCAAATTGCTTTGTCGGATGCCTAATATGTTTTCCAACTTGACAAATTGCAGATTTGTAAATCAAAATCCAAAACAAGTTATAGCCAAAACCTATTATGGAATATGACATTTGTTTTCTTTTTTATTTATGGAGATGGACCCCACAAAGAATTCATGCTTAGCATGAGAAAAGACTTTGTAAATATATCCATTGCTTGCTTATTTGTACCACAAAGTTTCAGCATAATTATTCCATCAACTACCAACTTGCAAAGCAAGTGATATCGCACATTGATATGCTTATTTCTACCATGGAAGGAGGGATTTTTAACCATAGAAATACTATGCAGATTTGTTGTCACAAAAGATCTTTGTAGCCTGCTTTTGCTCGGAAACAAAATCTGCAACAAGTTTTCAAAGCCATAAATCTTGACGTGCTGCTAAAGTTGCTGCTATATACTCTGCCTCAGATGACGACAAGGCTATTGTCTCCTACTTCTTTGAACACAATGTTACACCACTAGAAACAAAGCTAAAACTACTACCGAAGTGCTCTTCCGATTATCCAAGTAGTCTTCCTAATCACTGTTAGTAAAGCCAACCAATCTGAAAATTGTAACAAAAAAATCCAAATTTCAAAGTCAACTGTTCCAGCGAAGTACTCTTTTTTGGCACCAAAGTGTTACTTTATGGGACTTTGCAAAACCTAGACACAACATCAATGAAAAAGTTAATATTAGGTCTAATGTGCATCAGATAATTTAAGCAACCAACTAAATTTCTAAACAATGTTGAATTTGTTTTCTCAGTTCCATCTTCACGCTGTAAATTCTCCTTGATATTCATAGGTGTGGTTGTTGCTTCATAATTCATCACATTGAATCTTTTTAAAACATCCTCTGCATACTTCTTCTGAAAGATAAAAGTTCCTTCTTCGCCTTGCATCACCTCAAGCACCAAAAAATATTTCAACAAAGCCAAGACAGTCATTTCAAAAAACCAATTCATGTAGGACTTAAAATGATCAACCAAAGATTTTAAGGAACTAATTTAAATCATGTAATCTACATAGAGACAAACCATTGAAAATTCTTTATTAACTTGTTTCTTCAAGTACAGAGTGGGCTCATTGTCACTTCTTATGAATCCGCTATCTTGAAAGAAAAAAACAATTTTGATATACCATGCACGTTGAGCTTTCTTTAGCCTATTAAGAGCTTTGATTAACTTATAGACTTTGTTCGTTTATTGTCATTGCCATTGACAACAAAGCCTTAAAGTTGTGAAATATAAACCTTTTCTTCAAGATCACCATTCAAGAAAGAGGACTTCACATCAAATTGATAAACTGGCAAATGTAATTTAACAAGTGTGAAGACTCGAGGGGAGATCGTGTTGCCTACGCATACTGAAGGAGTGATAAAGACAATTTTATTTTATGTTGTGGACAGAGATATGAGATACAATGTGATCCTCGATAGGCCATGGATTCATGATATGAAGTCTGTTCATTCGATTTACCATCAGATGTTGAACTTTCCAACACCGGAAGATTTCAAGAAGATTAGAGAAGATCAGCCCGCTGCTAAGAAAATGAATGCGGTTACCTTATCTAGTAGAAAGGCAGTCAAAATCGATATATAGAAATTAGAGATTCTTGTACTAACTCTCAAGCCAATTCTAGTGATATTACCAAGTGATGAAGTTATTGAGGAAAAGACATCAAATAAGTACCAGGTACCTTGATCTTTCCATGTACCCGACAATACGAATACAATAAATTCAATTGCAAAGGAGCTCGAGCAAGTCATGTTGTTCACTAAGTTCCCGAAAAGGAAGGTATACATGGGGACGGGGTTAAACCATAAATTCAGAAATAAAATTATTAAATATCTTAAAGCTAATGCATACTGTTTTACACGGTCACATTTAAATATGACACGTATCCCTCTCAAAGTGGCAGTTTACAAGCTTACCTTGGATCCTAGTTTTCCTCCAGTAAAATAAAAAAGCGACCAATTGCAAAGGTCATAAACAGGTTTTTCAAGAAAGGGGAAGCTAGGTTGCTTAATATTGGTTCAATTTCAGAAGTTAAGTACCCTGATTAGCTAGATAATGTAGTAGTGGTACCAAACAATATGAATAAATTTACAATGTGTATTGACTTTAAGGATTTGAATAAGACTTTCCCTAAAGACTCTTTCCTGTTGCCGAACATTGATCAAATGATTGATACCACGGCTAGGCATAAGTTGATGAGTTTTCTTGATACGTATTTAGAGTATAACCAAATAAAGATGTATCCGGATGATCAAGGTAAAACATCATTTATCACTAATTTTGGTACTTATTGTTATTATGTGATGCCTTTTGGGCTTAAAATTTCGGGAGCCACTTATCAGAGGCTCATAAATAAGATGTTTAAACATCAAATTGGAAAAATAATGGAAGTGTTTATTGATGACATATTGGTTAAGCCTCATAATGCAGGGGATCATTTAATTCATTTGCAAGAAACGTTTGACAATTATAAGAAGTACAACATGAAGCTTAACCCGAAGAAGTCTGCTTTTGGAGTTGGGTTGGAAAACTTTCTCGATTTGTTTGGTATCACAACGAGGTATTGAAGTAAATTCGGATAAGATCAAAGCCATAGAAGATATTCTTGATCAACTGAGCAACATAAAAGAAGTGCAAAGGTTGGCTAGGTGACTGGCATCCCTTAGTAGGTTCATACCTAGATCCCCCAAAAAGTGCCACAGGTTCTTTTCATTGTTAAAAAGGAAGAATGACTTTGCGTGGATGCCGCAATACCAATAAGCATTGCGGTATTTAAAGCAATACCCTATCCACTCCATCTTTGATGTCCAAACCAAATGATGGTGAAAAACTATTAGTATATTTGGTGGTGTCAGAAATTGTAGTAAGTGCAGTTCTGGTCCAGGGATGAAGAAGGTACACAATATCTTGTTTATTACATTAGTAAAAATAATTTAGGTGTGGAAACTCAATATACGCACCTGAAAAAGTTTGTTTTAACTCTCGTAGTTTCCTCTCGAAAGCTTAGACCATACTTTCAATGTCACTCACTAGTCATCGTGATGAACGTTTCCTTGCGGATATGTCCTTTATAAGCCTCGGTTATCAAGTTGATTGGCTAAATGGACAGTAGAACTTAGTGAGTTTGATAAGGAGTATAAACTATGGATTTCTATCAAGTCACTACTTCGTGGCTAACTTTAGTCCAGGAATAATGCCTCGAGCTTCAAAATAAACAATTTTTGTGTCAAGAACATTAAAGGGTTCGGTTTGGGTATAGTACTTAGTACTCCATCTGGAGAAATTCTAAGGCAATCCATACAAAATATTTCTTTAACTAACAATGAAGCCGAGTATGAGACTATGATTTTAGGACTTGAATTAGCCTGAGGACTAGGTTCCGAGGTGATTGAAATACAGTGTGATTTTCCATCTGATGGTCGATCAGAAATATAGGATTTTGGACACCAAAGAAGAGCGTATGCAACAACACTTAAACGAAGTCCAATCATTGCTTTCCCGATTCAAGGAATGTATAATAATTCATATCTCGAGAGAGAAAAACGTGAAGGAAGATGCGTTAGCCAACTTGGGTTCATCAAGAGTTAAAAGGAACTGATTCTAGTTCTATTGTACAGTTGCTGCATTCAGTTCTATGTGGATAGATGTTGTACATTTAATTTTACAAACCTTATTTTGGATTGGAGAAATAAATATATTGATAATCTAAGACACGGAAAAGTGCCTGAAGATTGTAAAGCCTCCCGGGCACTTAGAACAAATGCTGCCCATTACTGTCTTGTCTATGGGAAATTATATAGGATATCTTGTCAGGGTCCGTTAGGCCGGTGCATAGGTGCAGCAGAAGCTGATTATGTAATAAGGGAATTTCATGAATTGTTTGCGATAAACATTCCGGAGTAGATTCATTGGTGTAAAAATTAGTGAGAGTCAGTTACTATTGGCCCCGATGGAGCAAGACCAATATTTGTTCATAAATATGATAAATGCTAACATTATGCTTAAATGGTACACCAACCGGCAAAACTCTTACATTCAGTTGTGTCACCGTGACCATTTATGAAATGGGGAATGGGTATAGTTGGGCCTTTGTCTCCAAGACCTAGACAGGTAAAATTCCTTTTAATTATGACTAATTAAGTAATTATTTCTCTAAATGGGTTGAAGTACGAGCTTTCAAGAAGGTTGGAGAACACAAAGTGATAGACTTCATATGGGATTACATTATTTCTCAATTTGGAGAACCAAAAAAATTACATGTGACAACGGGCCACAGTTTATAGGCTCTAAAATCACAAAATTCTTAGAGGAATTGAAGATCAAAAGGATTACGCCATCTCCGTATCATTCAATCTCTAACGGTCAAGCAGAATCAATAAACAAAGTAATAATTCAGAATTTGAAGAAAAACAATGCCAAAGGTATATGGCCTGAAGAGTTACCGAGAGTATTATGGGCGTACTAGACCACGGTAAAATCAAGCATAGAAGAAATGGCTTTTTCTCTTGTATATGGGACAGAGCCTTTGATTCCGGTGGAGATAGGTGAACCAATTGTGAGATTTTCTCGGACAAACAAATAAGAAAATGCTGAAACCATGTTGATAAAACTTGATTTGGTTGATGAACACCGGGATTTAGCTTATGTAAAGATGATGACACAGAAGATAAGAATGGAAAGGTATTATAATCGTAGAGAGAATCTCTATCATTTTAAAGCAAGAGACTTAGTTCTACGGAAAGTAACTCATAACACCCTGGAAGTCAATGCCGGAAAGGTGGTACCAAATTAAGAAGGACCTTACCAAATTTCAGCTATAATCAAAAAAGGTTTGTATCAACTAGAAAATTAAGATTGAGTTAAATTGTCAAGAAACTAAAACACGAGCCTTCCCAAAAGGCATTACTATTAAAGGTTGATGACTAAATAGAAAATATTACGATGCACTCTTTTTTCCTTCATCCAGTTTGTGTCTCAAATGGGTTTTTCTGGCAATATTTTTAAAGAGGCAACAACATAAATCATATTACTAGGATAAATTGTTACCGGCAATAGGAAATACAGTATTCGAATACTCATACTTTACATTCTAACACTATGGAGAACTATTCCTATAGATATGAGATCGTGGTTGATAACATTGAGGGTGTTTATACTAGCTTAAAAGTAAAAACAAGTGGAAAATGTGAACCAGAAGCGCAACAATATCGGGGACTATCGAAATAGAGATAATATGTTCAGACTTAGAATTTCAATCATTATGGATCACCTCAAGACGGTACTTTTACATCCAGCCCTATAGAAATAAGAGTTATGTGTTAGCCACAAGAATTGGTAATTCAGTTATTTGGCAATTGTAAATTTCTTACTAGTCCAAATGTACATTTATAAATAGAAGGAATAAATGAAAAATCCTTTTGTTTCTATTCATCTCTTATTTCTTGTCCAAAAATTTTGATGTTTTCATTATTTGAATGTTAAGAAAGCATCGAGAAATTGTGCAAGAAGGAACATAAGACATCCTCTTCAAGAGAACCTCAAGTATAAGGGTCCTCTATTATGAAACCTTTCCAGTCAAAGATTAAAAATCAGAAGGTAGAATACCTAGTAAAAAGGTCAACTGGATATGAAATTTCCCAAACTTTATCTATAGAAAATCATGAATAAAGATACATCTTTTGCTAACTTAAAACTATGAGAAGCTAAGGTAACTTGAAAGTATAAGGGAAAAAATCTCTTTCATTTCAAAATTTCGGGCCTCAAAAGAGATCCTAGAATAGATACAAGAGTTAAAAAAATCTTTACAAGATGGATTATTCTACTTTGTCAGCAGATGTAGAGGGTTTGGAGCTCTCTAAGGTTGGAGCATCCCCAAGATGCACATTTCTGGAGTAGAATCTTGCTCATGCGTCTCTTCATCTTCATGCTTAACATCTTTGTCGTCTTCTCCAAGTTCAGAAGATTCAGAGCAAGCCTTTGAAGAACTTGAAGTAGTAGGCCATGCAGGTATATTCTAAAAGAAGTTAGTTTCTAAGGAACGAGCCTCGGCAATACAATCTTCTATATTTCCAATGCATGTTTTGGCATACTCTAGGATCTTCCTTAGCATGCTATAAACATCATAGGTCTTCTCAAGCACAAAAGAGTCTTCTAGAGCTCGGAATCTTGCTCGGAGTTCTTGGACTTTCGACTGCAGCCTCTCGTAGTAATCCTTTAAAATCATGTACGTCTCCATAGGTCAGAACTAGTTTTTGCATGTTCTCAATTATGTTCCATGATATTTCGGAACCTTTCCTCCATTTTGTGCCTTTTCTCTTCGGCCACAGTAGCTTCTACGGTTTTAGCATGCAAGTCAGCATCCAAGGCTCGAATATTTTCTATGGAAGCAGCCAAAGTTGGAGTATCATGTAGCTCCTCCCACTTGACCTTTAGCTTAGAGAGTTCAGTATGTAGTTGAGTGGCCACTATGAGCTCTTTGTTCTTGCTCTGTTTGCTCCAACCAGAACTTGGCTCTTCCATTTGTGTAAGTTTGGCTTATGAGACTTGAAGACGCTCGACAAGTTGATCCCGTTCAGACCGAAGTTCTTCCTTCTCCAATATCAACCTTCGGAGACCCTTGGAGGCATGTAGGTTGGCCTTAAAAGTAAAGTTTGAATTAGCAGAAAATGAAGTAAAAGATAAAAACGGTTAAAAAAAGAGGAAGCAAAAAGGTACATAAGCAGAAAGGTGCATGCTGTTGTTGACGAGACACTCACCAGAAAGAGCATAAAGTTTCTCCCAGTATTTCTCCGGAGCCAGAGGTTTCATGTGATTAGCTACCCCAACCGGATTGAAAAGAATGTGGCATTCATCCGGAACTGTAATAGTAATACTACGTTTTCCATTAAGGTCCCAGATTAAAGGTGGAAAGGCATTTTCTATGTTTCCGTGATCTGGTGACTAGAGAACAAATACTTTATTCCTGATCAGCATTGACCGATGGTGGAGGAGAAAATATGGAATCACTTGGAGTAATACCCCTCTGACCTAGAATCAACCAGAGCCCGAACGGGAGAGTCGGCTATTTCAGCTAAATCAGACTTTTGAAAGAGTCTCTCAGTCTCCTCCGTGTGGACTGTCGGAGCTCTTACTTTTCTTCTTCTTCTTTGAAGAGAAACCTTTTCAACATCGTCCTTTGTTTCCTTTTCATCAAGTACCATTATATCCAGTCCTTTAGGAATTGCCTTTGTAATCCAAGGCTGCACCTTCTCCCTTTCTTTAGAGGGCCCCTTCCTTCTAGACCTCTTGTCTTAAGGACGGGGACTGACGGATGATACACTAGATATAGATATTGCTTCACAAGTCCTTTTTCGGTCAAGGACTTGTTGAAGCATTTGTTGAGGCACCTTCGGGTTGAGTGACACTTCGACGATCGGATATACAGATGATCCTTTGTGAAGGCCTAAAATTATAACACAAAATGTAAAGGTCAAGAGTCTATTACCAAAAGAAGTTACACGTTAACAAGAATGTTGAACGAAGATATTCGCACTCTGATTCTTGCACTTCTAGTGTTTCTTTAATGAAATTCCCTTCCACGTATAGAGTTTCGATGTGGAAGTGTCCCAAAAAGTTTGAACACATCATGGTAGGTCTTCAACTATTGTGGGGACCCAACGAGCAGCTAAAAAGAAAGAAGAAAAGAAAGAAGAATTCAAGAGAATGAAAAGTCTTTAAAAATAATAATAATAATATGCATTTAAGAAAGAGTATAAGTATAGTTCAAAGTCTCACGAATTGGAGATTTTGATAAGGATAGTGACAACAATAAATCTCTCCATCCAACCACGGTCATTGTCATCATCTACATTGGTGATGATGGCATTATGACCACGTTTATTGAGTTTGATCATACCTCCTCGAAAGATATTTAGAGCATAAATATGAATTAGATGCGCAAGGGTGAGATTTTCTTGTACCCGGGAGGACAGATACCGGAGACACGCTACCGTATGCCATATTGCCATACCCATTTGAGCTAAACAGACTTGGTAACTTTTGCAAAACTCAAGAATAATGGGGTCAATCTCCTTTCCGAGCTTGGGGGTAAAAGGGTATGTATAAGAAAAAACAATAGTTTGTTGGTCACTCTCTCCACGTCAAGTGGGGCTAATACTTCGATATTTTTCCAACAACAGTTCTCCTTCATACCAGGAAGGCTGGCCGGCCAAAATGGACGAAGGAAACTCGTCGGCCACTATAAGGATCATGAAGGAACCTAATTCTTAAGACTAGGTAAGCATATCATATGATGAGATCAAACAAAATATAACATCTTAAATGTTAAATAAAAGCTGAAAAGTGTCGTAACATAGACAAAACGGGAATACAATAGTCATAATCCCAAAACCCGGTAATACTGAGTCATAAGCTCTATAAGGATTACATAACAAGTCTCAAAGTGTAAATCACTGTTTGTAATACATAAACAGTAACAAAGAAAGTAAAGAGGGTGACTTCGAGGCCTGCGAGCAAAATAACAGGTATACCTTGAAGTCTCCAACAGCTCTGGCACCACTCCCTAATGACCCATATGATTTGAGGTACCTGGATCTGCACAAAGAATATGTAGAAGCATATTATGAGTACATTACAGTCGGTACCCATTAAGTATCAAGACTAAACTTAATGGAATAGTGACGAGGTTCAAGTCATGACATTCACTAGTCAAATAATCTCTGCAATATAATAAAAGAGAATTGTCAGTAGAAAGCATAAGGAAACATATATCAACAACCTCAAAGAAAAAGTGACATCAACTTCAAGTAGAAAAACTCCTTTGTACCAACCAATTATCAAACCGGAGTGGGACATGTGATAGCATATCAAATCAACCAATAATTCATCTAAATACGTGGTAGAAACATTTAAGAGAAATAAGTATGTGGCCAAAAGATTAATCCACATTCCAACACATTAACAATAACAAGGGAAAACCCTGAAATATCACATCACATAATCAGCATGCCACCCTTATATCGTTGCGTGAGCATCAGAATGAAATAATTCTTTATATTGCAACATGAGCATAAGCCACCCTTATCTCACTGCGTGCGCATTACAATAAAATATTCCGCTTATATTGCAACATGCGCATAAGACTCCCTTATCTCGCTTCATGCACATCAATAACCTTCAATGATGTAATATTCTTCGATCTCAACCTTCGGACCTGCTTGTCCAAAATAGACATTGGCTCTTCAACAAAGGTCAAATCCTTGTTCAATTGAACCGAGCTAAAATCTAACACATGAAATAGATCTCCATAGTACTTATGGAGCATGGAAACATGGAATACTAGATGAACACCCGATAAGCTGGGTTGCAATGCAAGTCTATGACCATCTCACCAACCCTATCAAGAATATCAAAGGACCAATATAACGACGTCTCAACTTGCCCTTTTTCCCGAACCTCATCACACTCTTCATGGGCGAAACTCTGAGTAGAACCCTCTCACCCACCATGAATGCCACATCACGAGCCCTCTTATCAACATAACTCTTGGGCATGGACTGTATTGTCCGAAGCGGCTCATAAATCAACTTCTCCTGCTCTAAATCACCACGAACTAAATCAGAGCCCAACAACCTAGTCTCCCTATGCTCAAACAAAACAATCGGAGAACGACATTACATCACATATAAGGCCTCGAATGGAGCTATATGGATGCTCTACTGACAGTTATTGTTGTAGGCGAATTCTGCTAGTGGTAGAAATTGGTCCCACTGACCCCCGAAGTCAATGACTCAGGCTCGTAATATGTCCTCCAAGAACTGAATAGTGTGCTCGGACTGTCCGTCCATCTGTGGATGAAATGTCGTACTCAGCGCGACTATATGCCCAACTCACATTGCACAGCTCTCTAAAAATATGATGTGAACTTTGTGCCTCAGTATGAGATAATAGACACCGGCACGCCATGAAGGCGAATAATCTCACGAAGGTAAATCCAAGCTAGCTGCTCTGAAGTGTAGGTAGCCATGACTGGAATGAAGTGTGGAGACTTGGTTAGTCTGTCCAATCTCAAAGCTCCTCAAGGTATCTGCTAAGCCAACCGCAAAATCCATGGTGATACGCTCCCTCTTCCACTCTGAAATATCTAGCCTCTAAAGTAAACCACCAGGCCTCTGATGCTCATACTTAACCTGCTGATAATTAAATACCGAGCCACATACTAAACAATATCTTTGTTCATTCTCCTCCACTAGTAGTGTTGCTTCAAATCATGGTATATCTTCGCGGCCCCCGGATGAATGAAATACCGCAAACTATAGGCCTCCTCAAGAATCAGCTTCTGTAACCCATCCATATTGAGCACACAAATCCAGTCCTAAAGCATCAATATGTCATCATCACCAATAGTCAACTCCTTAGCATCACCATGTTGCACCGTGTCCTTAAGGATAAGCAAGTGGGGATCATCATACTGCACACCTTGATGCGCTCAAACAAAGACGACCATGAAACCACATAAGCAAGAACCCTGCTAGGCTCTAAAACATCCAACCTCACGAACCTATTGGCCAGAACCTGAACATCCAAAGCTAACAGTCTCTCCAATATTGGAATAAAAGTGAGACTCCCCATGCTCGCAGCGTTCCTACTCAAGGCATCGGCCACCACATTAGCCTTCCTGAAATGACAAACATTTGTGATATCATACTCCTTTAGTAGCTCTAACCATCTCTGCTACCTCAGTTTAGATCCTTTTGTTGAATAGGTTCTAAAGACTCATGTGATCCATGAACACCCCACAAGATAAGTCGTATAGATAGTGCTTCCAAATATTGAGCACGTGAACAATGGCTGCTAACTCCAAATTGTGCACTGGGTAGTTCTTCTCATAGGACACCAACTGACGTAAAGCATAAGGAATCACCCTACCCTCATGCATCAATACACACCCAATGCCAACTCGTTAAGCATCACAATAGACTGTATATGAACCCGATGTTGAAAGCAAAACCAGAACTGGGTTTGTAGTCAAGGAAGTCTTGAGCTTTTGGAAGCTCTCCTCACACTCATCAGACCACCTGAATGGAGAACCCTTCCGAGATAATTTAGTCAAATGATTTGTGATGGATGAAAATCCCTCCGCAAAGCAGTGATAATAACCAGCCAAGCCTAGGAAACTCCGAATATCAGTAGCAGTAGAAGGTCGGGGCCAACTATGAACTGCCTTAATCTTCTCCGGATCCACCTTAATTCCCTCACTGGAGACCACGTGACCCAAGAATTCCACCTAGTCTAAACAAAACGCGCACTTGGAGAATTTAGCATATAGCTTATTGTCCCTCAAATGTTACTCATTCTCCTCTCGGTTGCGAGAATACACTAGTATATCAACAACAAACATAATGACGAAGGAATCAAGACAAGGCTGAAATGCATTGTTCATCAAGTGCATAAAAGTAGCTGGGGCATTGGTCGGCCTAAAAGAAATCACCAAGCACTATAGTGACCATAGCGGATTTTGAAAGTTGTCTTAGGAATATGAAGCCCTGATCTTCAATTGATGGTACCCTGATCTCATGTCAATCTTAGAGAATACCCTATCACCCTGAATCTAATCAGATAAATCATCAATACGTAGTGGTGGATACTTGTTCTTGACAGTAACCTTGTTCAACTGCCAATAGTCAAAGAACATTCTTATAGAGCCATATTTCTTCTTCACAAATAGAACTGGAGCACCCCCAAGGTGACACACTCGGTCTGATGAAACCCTTATCAAGCAACTCTTAAAGTTGTTCCTTTAATTCCTTCAACGTTGCTGGTGATATGCGATGCGGTGGAATAGATATGGGCTGAGTGCCCGGCATCAAGTCAATACCAAAATCAATACCCCTATTGGGTGGCATGCCTGATAGGTCTGCTGGAAACTTACTCACTACTGGAACTGACTCAACGGTAGGAGTATCAACACTAACATCCCTCACAAAGTCTAAGTATGCCAAGCACCCCTTCTTAACCATCCGTTGTGCCTTCAAAAAAGACACCACCTTACTAGGAACATGATCCAATGAACCTCTCCACTCCAACCTCGGCAACCCCGGCATCGCTACCTACACGGTATTAACATGAAAATCAAGAATTGTATGATATGGTAACAACCAATCCATGCCTAAAATCACATCAAAATCCATCATAATGAGTAACAGAAGGTCAACCCCTATCTCATAGCCCCCAATAATGACCAAACAACAACGATAGACATGGTCTACCATAATAGAATCCCCAACGGGTGTAGACATATAAACATGGGTATCCAAAGGATCATGAGACATATCCAAATATGAAGGAAAATAGGATGACACATACGAATAAGTAGAGCCCGGATAAAATAAAATCGATGCATCTCTATGACACACCAGAGCAATACATGTAATGATGGCATTTAATGCAATTACCATATTCCTACTAGGAAACGAATAACAACAGGCCTGTCCTCCCCTTCTAGGACGTCCTATGCCCGCCTGTCCTTCACCCCTAGCTGGATATGCAGGTGGAGTAGCAACTAGAGTATAAAACATTGCCTAAGTATCGTGCGGAGGTTCACTCCTCCGAATTCCAGGATAATCTCGCAGAATGTGCTTGATATCACCACACTCGTAACTACCCCTCTGTGGGCGTGGCTGTCGGTACTGTGTCTGCCCTTAACGACTAGAATAATCGATGTAGGAACCCCGTACAGAAGGTGAATTAAAAGATAGATTTCCACCCTAAGGTCCTTGACTAGCTGGAGCACTATGAGTAACCTGAAGTGCATACTGAACTGGTCGGCTGACAAAGCCTATGCCATGATGAGCTGAAATCACACAGTTGCCCTAGTACGAGCCCACGGTTTCCCTAGGGTCCGAAACATGCTTAGAAAGTGCACCAAATTCTTCTAAAGTCCAGGGGTAGCAGCAAGGGCCTCAGGTACCTTATCCCCAATCGGAACTACTAGTGGCTCCTCAATCGCTGCCCTAGTACGAGCCCATACTACATCACCTACTCGGCCTCTGCCTCGACCTCTGCCCCGACCTCTAGCGACACTGGCACTGGGGGTAGCACTATTAAGAACTAAAGCTCATGTCCTCAGCATCTGTGAGAGATTAGAAAGACAAAGGCTTAAACTGCGAAATAAATAAATCCGCACAATAAATAATGAAAGAAGTGGAATTTCCTAATAGTTTTGTAGCCTCTCGAAAATAAGTACAGTATCTCTGTACTAATCCGCAAGACTCTACGAAACATGCTTATGACTTGTAGAACCTATAAATCTAGAAATCTGATACCAACTTGTCACGACCCAAAATCCCACCATAAAGGTTGTGATGACATCTAGTTCCTAAGACTAGGTAAGTGTATCACATGACGAGATAAAACAGAATATAACATCTTAAATATTAAATAAAAGGTGAAAAGTGCCATAACATATCCAAAAGGGGAATACAACAGTCATAATCTCAAAACTCAGTAATACTAAGTCATAAGCTCTGAAAGGATTACATAACAAGTCTCAAATTAATGGTAGAAACATTTAACAAAAACAAGTATGTGGCCAAAAATCAATCCATGTTCCAACACATGAATAATAACAAGGGAACACCCTGAAATATCACATCACATCATCAACAAGCCACTGTTATGTCTCCGCGTGAGCATCACAATGAAATATTCCTCTAATGTTGCAACACGCGCATAAGTTGCCTTTATCTCGCTGCGTGCACATCACAATAAACTATTCCCCTTATATTGCAACACACGCATAAGTCGTCCTTATGTCGCCGCATGCGCATCAATAACACATCCATTATATTGCTGCATGCGCATCTCGCCGCTCTTATATTCTACACAACAACAATCAACCCACATAACAAGCCCACATGTGCAAAAAATATCACAAAAGCAATAATATCCCAACAAGATGCACAATAACATAAGAATAGCATAAGAGTGGGAAAATATTCAACAATAAAGTATGTTCATATATAAAACAACCCCAATTAAAGGCATATTAATAGCCTAAGTTCTAATCCGGTCACAAACCATATATATACCCATATACACACTCGCCACCCTATGTACACATTGTTCACATAGCACAAATATTGCATTTTAGGCCAAATCCTAAGGGATAATTTTTTCCACATAAAATTAGGCAAGATACATACCTCAATAGTCCCAATCAATACTCTAAAAATGCTTTATTTTTAAAATCCACCTTCGCTCGATCAAATCTAGCTAAAAATGACTTAATAATATCAAACAATGCAAGAGAATTCAATTTCAATTAATAAAGTTTAATATCTTACACAATTCCGAAAAAGTCAACAAAAGTGAACCCTAGGCCCCTCTATCAAAACCCGAGTTAAGGGGTAGATCCCAACTACCCATAACCCCATGAGTCCAAATATGTGTTTAATTTTCAAATTCGAGTCCAAATAGACTCTTAAATCTCAAAAAAGTTATTTTTCAAAACATAGTAAAAAAATCCCCAAACATTCCCATCAAATCTCATGATTTTGATGTTAAACTTCATAAATAATAATGTTATAATATTAAAATTGAGTCAAAATCACTTTACCCAATAGCTTTGTGAGCAAATCTCTTCCAAAAATTGCCTCCACCGAGTCTAGGACTCAAAAATGTGATAAAATGAGACTAAGTTCCGAAATCTCAAATATATGGTCAGCTGCAGAAAAAATGCGACACTTGGCTAGCAAATACACACACTGATCAACCCAGGAAATGTCACAAATATAACTAACGTATCGCAAATGCGATGTCTGCCTCCTTCATAAATGTGATCAAATGATCGCAAATGCGCCCTCCCTTGCCCAGGCTCCCCATTGCAATTGCGGGGCTGGCTTCGCAATTTTAAAGCTTGCCACTCCCCAGCCCTCTTTACAATTGCGACATATACATCACAAAGCAGCTGCTACAAATGTGAACTGGTACTTGCAGTTGCGAGACTTGCAGCACTAGCCAACAACCACCAATAACTGAAACAATCCGAACTCCGAAAATTATCCGAAACTCACCCGAGCCCTGGAGTTCTACACCAAATATCTACACAAGTGTAGAAATATCAGACGAACTCGCTCGCGAGCTCAAAATGCCAAAATAACATCTGAAACCACGAATTGAACACCAAAACAAATAGAAGTCAAAATGAAACTCAAGAATCACTAAACTCACAATCAAGCGTCTGATTCCTATCAAACCAACTCGAAATAACACCAAATTTTCACACAAATTCCAATAACAAAACGAAGCTATTCCTAGTCCCAAAACTAAAACTCTGAACCCGATAGTCACAAAGTCAACCCATGGTCAAACTTAAAAAAAATCTAAACCTTCAAAATGCCAACTTTTGACAAAAAGTACGAAAATAACATAGTAGTGGTAGTGGTAGTGGTAGTAGTAGTAGTGGTGGTGGTAGTAGTAGTCGTAGTGATGGTGGTAGTGGTAGTGATAGTGATAGTAGTAGTGATAGTGGTAGTGGTAGTGATAGTAGTAGTAGTAGTCGTAGTAGTGGTGGTAGTGGTGGTGGTAGTAGTAGTAGTAGTAATAGTAATAGTAGTAGTAGTAGTAGTAGTAGTGGTGGTGGTGATAGTGGTAGTAGTAGTAGTAGTAGCGGTAGTAGTAGTGATAGTAGTAGTGGTAGTAGTAGTGGTAGTAGTGATAGTAGTAGTGGTAGTAGTAGTGGTAGTGGTAGTGATAGTCGTGGTGGTAGTAGTGGTGGTAGTAGTAGTAGTAGTAGTAGTAGTCGTCATAGTCGTAGTAGTAGTGGTAGTAGTGGTAGTGGTAGTGGTAGTAACAGTCGTAGTAGTGGTGGTAGTGATAGTAGTAGTAGTAGTAGTAGTCGTAGTGGTAGTGGTAGTAGTAGTAGTAGTGATAGAAGTGGTAGTAGTGATAGTGGTATTAGTGATGGTAGTAGTAGTAATAATAGTGGTGGTAGTAGTAGTAATAATAGTGGTGGTAGTAATAGTAGTAGTAGTGGCAGTGGTGGTAGTGGAGGTGGTGGTAGTGGTGGTGGTGGTGGTGGTAGTAGTAGTAGTAGTAGTAGTAGTAGTAGTAGTAGTAGTAATAGTAGTAGTGATAGTAGTGGTAGCAGTAGTAGTAGTAGTAGTAGTAGTAGTGGTACTAGTGGTAGTGGTGGTAGTTCTGGTAGTAGTGGTAATAGTAGTAGTGGTGATAGTAGTAGTAGTGGTGGTAGTGGTACTGGTAGTAGTAGTAATAGTAGTAGTGGTGGTAGTAGTAGTGGTAGTAGTAGTGGTAGTAGTGCTAGTAGTGGTGGTGATGGTAGTAGTAGTATTAGTAGTGGTGGTGATAGTAGTAGTAGTAGTAGTAGTAGTAGTAGTAATACAAAATCTCAATTTGAGGTCTAGATCTCAGTTTTACAAAATCGCTAATTTCTACCAAAACCCCAATTTCTAGTCCATGAAATCTTATATTTGATAGTGAAAATTTATCAAAAAAATAACGAAAATTAATTGAAAATAGTTAAAGTTGCTAACTGGTAGTAGTAGTAGTAGTGGTGGTGGTGGTGATGGTAGTAGCATTAGTAGTAGTAGTAGTAGTAGTAGTAGTAGTAGTAGTAGTAGTAGTAATAGTAGTAGTAGTAGTAGTAGTGATAGTGGTAGTGGTAGTGGTAGTAGTGGTAGTGGTAGTGGTAGTAATAGTAGTAGTGGTAGTAGTGGTGATAGTAATAGTAGTAGTGGTAATGGTAGTGGTAGTAGCGGTAGTAGTAGTAGTGATAGTGGTGGTGGTGGTAGTAGTAGTAGTAGTAGTAGTAGTAGTAGTAGTAGTACAAAATCTCAGTTTGAGCTCTAGATCTCAGTTTTACAAAATCGCTAATTTCTACCAAAACCCCAATTTCTAGTCCATGAAATCTTATATTTGATAGAGAAAATTTATGAAAAAATAATGAAAATTAATTGAAAATAGTTAAAGTTGCTAACTTATGAAGTTGGGAAGACATTGCTTTCCGAAAATCGCCTTTATGGAGTCTAGGTATCAAAAAGGGGTAAAATGAGCTAATTCCCAAAATTCTCACATTTTACCTAGCAACAGGTGTTGCAATTGCGAACTCTTATTCATAATTGCGATGTTCGCAAATGCGAACTATTGATCATGTGATCAGTGCTTGAGTGCCTCTGATGTGACAAACCATTCGCATTTGTGAAGGCCCAACCCTTCGCAAAAGCGAACCAAGCTTTGTATTTGTGAAGTTCCAAACATATATGCCATGGTTCCTTACTTCGACAGGGTACAAATATCTAAATTTGATATTTTTAGATACTTTTTCAGACCAAAGAGAACGTTGTTTTGGGGGGGGTGATACCCGTTGGTACCGGATTCAAGGGATTAGTGCACCTTACAGAGACAGGCTATAACACTAGTAATTGTGAGGATTCTTATCTGAATAAAAAAAAAATAAGGAATTTGATTCAAAAAGTTGAAAAGAGTAAATAATAAACTAATAAAAAAGCCATAGCCTTGTGTTGCAAATGCAACACAAACATCGCAAATGTGATACCCTCCTCTCCCGTTCGGAAATGCGACAGATACTTCACAAAAGCAAAGTGCCCAGTCCCTTCCCAGTCATCACAAATGCAATCAAGCATTCGCAAATGATATCGCACCACGTTTTCTCGTGAAAGCGGGTTTTGATATGTGACAAATCTTTTAAAGGGTATTAAAAGAGAAGAGTCATCACCTAACGATTTTAAGATGCGTTAGGGCACCTACTTACAAATAACTCCGATTTGACTAGTCTGTATTACCAAAGATCGGTTAAGGGTTCAAATTACCTCGAATAGAAGGTGTTAGGCATTCTTCGAAGTCCACAAATGTTGTTCCCGACCGAATTTTAAACTATGTGGGGGAATATTAAGTTCACTAATTAAAAAAATAATTATTATTAACCTATATAACATAGGTGATTAGATATACTAGTTCATTTATATATACTAGTTGTCTGCCTATTTAAACTTGCTCAAAGAAAAATAAAGAATGCAACATCTTAGTTTGGATTGCTGAATACATTATGAAATTCAATGAGAGAGGCTAAAGAAATGAATTTGAAAAGTAACCAATTATAATAACACCAAGGCATTCGGATACATTTTTCAAAACATAATAACTACACAAGCTTGAAAAAAAATTACAACGTAAATTAAAAACAATTTTTTTCACAAAGCAATACAGGCGATAGAGAGACAACAAAGTAAACGAGAACAATAAATAATTATATAGGTGAACCTAAATTGTTACGCTTAATGGATCAACTTCCGTGCAAAGTCTGATAAGACTTTTATAGCCGGAGTGCAATGGCTATCCGAACAATTTGTGTATCATCTCCGCTACCCTTACCACTATCTTTAAGTTGTTACCTAAATCGCACTAATTGATTCTAAGTCGCGTCTTAAAATAACTACCCGTCCCTTCCTATAGTCCAGGAGGTATTGGACACTATCTAAAGGGAAATTCTAGACTCAAATAAAGCTAGGTTTTCACTTTTGATTTAGCTAAGCATCACATAAGGCAAACATGTAAAGACTCTGCCATATAACATACAAGATAAGAAATGGTTCATGTTTACCTCCAAAATTAATTAAGAAGTAGATTAGGCTCTTAAAACTTCTTAAACTTCTTAATACAATACCCGAACTAGATGAGAGAAACGAATGTAGAAATGGTGAAAGAAACGAATGTAGAAATGGTCAAAGGACTAGACTTCCGATTTCTATTCCTTAGCCTTTGTATGAGAGATGTATTATAAGGTAGCATGCTTGGATTCTTTCATTATAAGTAAATCGAAATAGATAAATGGAAGTGTCTTATGGATAGGCAAAAGGCCAAACGTTAGACCAAAACATTATAAGTAGTGAAAGGATAAAAATATTTGAAAAGAAACACATTTGAGCAAAACATTATTAGTAGAGAAACGATAAAATTTTGAAAAGAAACGTAGCTGATATAGCACTATATTTAGAAGGTTTAACATACTTTTAAGAGCCTATGATACTACTCGAAACTATTAGAGAAATAAATCTGATTCAGCTATATCAAACTTATTAAACTAACATATTAGTGGTGGTCAAAATGCTTTTCTGATTTATAAATTACAGTCTTTAAATATAAAAAATTCTCACACAACACATAAACACACTTAACAGACAAGTACCAGCAAGTCCGTAATCCTAGCAGCCCCAAATTCATTATCACATCCATTTACTACATGCCTCGTGAATTAAAAAAAAATACAACCAGAGCCTAGAAAATTAAGTAAATGAACTTCAAACTTCGGCTGACTCCTCATAGGCTTCTACGCCTTGTCCCATTTTCCACTGATTTCACAAGTTGACCCAAAACCTCCTATTAAATATCCTGCCAAACGCACAAAAATACACAGTGTTGTCCCAGAGACACATCTGGACAGATACACAGAGATTTTTACTACAGAAAGGTTTTAGCTTTATTAGTTCCTAATGGCATAATCTCTAATGATATGGTCAGAAAACAGATAGTTATAAAATGCACTCTAAGTCACTGATTTTGCAGGAACAAGTTAGGAAGGAAATTGTATCCTAGAGGCATGACATCTAAAAGCATGTTCGGACAATAACATTAAAACCATCAAACAAGAAAGTATTATCCACGGCTTTCAGGTGTACTTCTTCATTTGGAAAGAAGCAATGCATTGCTATTCAATTCTAAAAAATGATGTCGAAATTATAAGACTCCCAATGACATTATATCTAAACAAGAACACTCGGGCAATAGGGTTGAGCATGTGAACTGGATTTAAATAAATTTGTTTAGCCCGAAAATTCCATTCTTAAAGCATGATATCTAGTTGGCGCACACATTCTGGTATGAAAATTGAAACCACATAAAGGAGAAGACAATATCCCTGACTTTTGGGTACCTTCTCATTCCCAGAATCATGCCAAGAATATTTAAACACATTACTTAAAAATTTATGGATTTCCTGAGTGTCACCTCTTGTTAGAGCAGAATTAACCTTATAACGGGCTTTATAGGCCATGTAAATTTAGACAGATTCAGGCAGAAGCTAGTTATCCTATAATTCTATAGTCGTGTCTTCAAACACACGAAGTTACAAGATATATGTACAGTCAAAAATTCACATTACACCAGGGATTTAAGAGAGCGTAACTGGCACTCGGCGTGGTTAAGAACACAAGCACAAACAAGAATACACACAGGAAAATGAAGAATTACAGCAAGGGAGAGAACCAATTAAACTGCATGCTTCCATGGAGAACGGAATAACAATATAATAAGAAGATGTAATTTCAACGGCAACAAATAAGCCAATAACTGTTCCGAGCATGCCATAACCCGTGCAAAAAATAGAATAGCAATAATGAGAAACCAATACTCGCACTCAAGACGTCCCGATTGTATCGAACAAATATAAAGACTAAAGCTTTGTATCGAATGAAGATAAAAACTAAAGCTATGCCT